>OZ010610.1:54652174-54739674 GCA_963932145.1 Acanthosepion lycidas | reverse complement strand
TGTATGACGTCATATATATATATATATATATATATGTATGTATAACTCTTAACAATATTAAGTACAAACAAGGTCACAATGTGCTAACCGTATTCGGAAATTAAAAACATCTTTACATCACGCTAAAACATGCACACAATGTATACACTCAATTAAGCTGAAAAATTTAATCATCCTTGATAATGGCTAAATGTATAGCCGAAAGACAAATCATTATAAAACATTTGGACAGTTTTTACATACTCTTTGTTCAGAAAAGAACAATTAAATAAAAAGCTTGCAAGTATATCAAAACAAATTGGTCCCCGAGGAAAGAAATTGCAAAACAAAAGTAAAAAAAAAGGAAGAAGAACTAGAAACATCCGAACAAAGGCGAAACAAATTGTCCAGTGCCTTAAGTTTTTAGTCCAAAGAAAAAAAAACAAGCAATAAAACTAAAACGTAGATTGTTCAATATGCTAAGTAGAGCTGGGATAAATAAAATAAATCCTAAAAAGCCAGGAACAACCTACGTTGGTTTTACCTAAACGGATCTTCAGGGTAAGATGGCCAGATGACCCTGAAGGTCCCCTTATATATATATATATATATATATATATATATATATAAACACATACACGGATAGAAACAGATTGATGGAGTGATAAATTAAGAGATGTAAATGTGTACGGTGTATTTATGAATATACATATTCACATGTTTATATATATATATATATATATATATATATATATATATATATATATATATATATATATATATATATATATATATATATATTATAACTGTTTTTAAAAAAATATATAATCGCATCACCGGAATTCCCATGTTTCAAAACTGAAACTTCGATTCAAAATCAATCATAAAAATTAAACTTAAAATACAAAGTTCCCGTCCATTATCAAGCGATGCTAAGAATAACTTTTTAGAAATTGATTTACTTAATTTATAAGTTCAGACAAATTTGATATTGGGGGTTAAGGAAAATTCCATCTTTTTTATTTTAGGGGTGTTAAAATTTAACTTATCTAGAAAACTCATGTATCCAATGTATTGTAGCTATCAATAGTAAGTCAAGATGGGGGCTGGGGTATCTGTCTATTGATACAAACTTCCTTTTTCCAAGTAGAAATTATCGTGTGGCAATATATTTGGCATTTATATTTTTTATTTAATTTTTATTTTTATATAAATGTCAAATTACGATTTTTTCAAAAGTGGCATTTAAATATTATTTAGTTACATTTTTAATATTTATATTTTTATTCGTACTTAATTTATTTACTGACTGAGTACATATATGTTAATGTTAAAATTAATATATTAGATCCTAATTATGTATTCATAAACTATTTTATTTATGATCAAATATAAATATATTAGTTTCATTTTTTAAAAAATTAGCTATCACTTAAGGAAAAAAATTGGTAATGTCTACAAAACTCTCTATTTCATTTCTTTGATTTAATAAATTTTAATAAGATATTATACTCTACGGTTGTACCGAGCATTGTTTTTTAAAAATAAAAATAAATGCTAAGAACTATGAATTATAAATCTCGTTGTTCTTTCCTATTATATATATATATATATATATATATATATATATATATATATATGTATGTGTGTGTGTGTGTGTGTGTGTGTGTGTGAGTACAATTTTAGGTGCATCTGTGCATTAATAAGTGTAAGTGTGCACGCACAAGCGTCCACATGTACAACCGCCCTCACGTTGACGCGGAATCATTTCATTTTCTTTGAAGTGAAGATTGGATGCCATTTTCTTTGTGTCGCCATATTTGTCATCCATTATTCATTACGGTGTTTCACGTTATAATTGTCGTTGGCGCCAATTCGTCCCTTCATCTGTTTTGATGCTATTCAACAAGCGACTGCCGTCTTTGGCCCGTGCGACTCACACTAGCCAACATGGCCTTTAGATCTTAATTCGCGGCCAATCAGGTACTAAAAGCAAATGGCGAAGTGTTAGACTGTGTTTGTGTCCGTCAACGAAGATTTTTGTGTATATTAGTATATTTTTCTTCGCGCATTACCTGAATTAACACACGCGCGCGCACACACACACACAAATATATATATATATATATATATATATATATATATATATATATATATATATATATATATATATATATATGTATATATCGTTATTTTATATATAAATATATGTACATTCTAAAGCAAAGAGTATGCAATACCTATATTTTCTACGAGTATTCATTCTATGAGCACGCGCACACACGCACACACACAGATGTGTGTGTGTGCGGGTGTGCGCACTCATGCAATGAATACACGTAAAAAATGTCGGCATTGCATACTCTTTGCATTAGAATGTATATATATTTATATATAAAATAACTATATATATATATATATATATATATATATATATATATATATATATATATATATATATATATATATGCGTGTGTGTGTATGTGGATGAGGATGTGTGTGTGTGGAGAGAGAGAGGGGGAGAGGGAGTGAGGGGACGAGGAGGAGGCACGTTGTAGTAGTGGATAGCGGGTCGGACTGTGGAATCGGAGAGCCGAGTTCGAATTCCAGTCGAATCCATTACATAGTTTCTCCCAGATATGGGTAAATAGCGGGACAGACTGGGTTCTATAGCCTTGTATTGCAACTTGTCTAGACAACTCTGAATTCAAAACCTGTAGAGGGTCATTTGGGGACCTTGTGGCACAATAGGTGTACAGTAGGTCTCTGTATCTGGCCCTTCAAAAAGTGTGGTTTGTTCTGCACAATGCCTTCCTAACTATCATCAAATCATATGTTCTGGTGTCTGGGCTGTCGGCTCCTAAAGAACTGAGCTATTTGACCTTCATACGACGGGAGAGTCCACCATATATATATTACAGACTACCCAAAAAACGTGGTACCTGAGATTTAAAATGAAAAAGCTTTTCTTTATTTTTAATTTCAAGCGAATAGGTTAACTTTAATATTTCCAATAAACAAAATATTTTGATGTATTTATGATGCCTTCCAGATACTAATTTAAACTGACAGGAAGGAGTTTTTTTTTTTTTTTCTAAAATAGTTGGTTAGCATCCTTTTTTTTTTACACGTCTGTCATCTTCATTAAAAATATAACAAAATAAAATATACTTTTTTGAAATTTTATATGAGGAATATTAGCTGATTTAATGCATAATTAATCTAATTTGAAACACATATTATGTACTTTTAACTTTAAACTATTGCAGAAATGCATTTTTAACCCGGCAGTAGCTGTGTTTTTAACCCGACAGTAGTTGATTTTACGTGTTAACACCCTGATGTCAGATCTAATGTTGTTAGACGGGGATTTTATCTGTAAAGCATAATTTAAGAACTTTTTTTATATAATTTTTAAGTAATCAGTAATCTTAACAATTTAGGAAAATATTCTCCGGAATCTAATGTTTTACTGAATTTTAGAAATGCTGATTTTAAATTTTCTATAGATATCGCTCTTATTTTCTGATAATGTGGATGTTCGACCGTACATACAAAAATCGGTTCGTTTATACACATACAAAAATTTCAAAATTCTTTTAAAAATATGTGTATTTGATAATTTGTATTTCCTTTTATGATTAGTAAATATAGTTTTCACTTAATAAAATCATCTAAATGTCTGAAATAAATACAGAATTTTAAAAAGATTGAAAACTTAATAAATTTTTCAAATTCAAATTAAAAGAAAAATTAAAAGCAATTCTTGTAAAATAATAATCTCCTTAATATATCTTATTTCTAAAAGCAATTTAAAGGTTTTCTAATTAAATAATGTCATAGTTTTGCAGATTTTCGGTAAATAGTGTTTCAGTTTGAAAAAAAGAAATTGCTGATTTAAATTCCTGAAGGAGTCCTACATTTAACTAATATAAATATCAAGAGGGCGAAATTTTAATTTCTTAAAATTTCATAAAATTATGTAAGAGGGGGTAAAGATTTGATTTTCCAAGAATTTCCCAAACAATGTATTTTAATGCTCCCCACCAAAAAAAACAAAACAAAAACAAAAAAACAACAAAAAACAAACAAACAAACAAACAAACAAAAAAAAAAAACGCTAAAACCCTTAAGCTAATCTTTCGCCCACCCACTGAACCTAGAAAAAAATTACCACAGTTTCGAACGTTCTAGAAAGGATTAAACAAAATTCTAAAATAATCAAAACATACCTTAGTTTTTCCTTTTAACAATAACATAAATTTGTTTTTATCAAGTTTGCGGTCTTTTTTCATAATGGTATGCACTTTTTAGAATATATTTTGGGTCTCTAATATATATGTGTGTATGTGTGTGTGTGTGTGTGAATAAAGACATTTTTCGTTCTCTGGTGGATTTTATCAAGGCATGCATAATTTATTTCGCAACATGTATTTATAAACAAAAGTAAAAATATCATTAGCTTTTCAAAATTTCAAAATTTGAGAAAACTCATAACTATTTTTAAAGTTAAGCTAGAAAGTCAAGGTAAACTATCCGGATATAAACTATAAAGTGTTATATTTTAAACTATGAACGATGCTAAGTGATGCAATTTAATGAACGGGAGTAAATGTTATTGTCGTTTAATTTTTTTTGTTTATATTTACTTATGTATTAGGTTGGTGCAAAATAATGACGTAATAATGTCGTTTTTTGACGTATTTTTTAACGTCAAAAACGACATTATTACGTCATTATTTTTGCACCTACCTAATATTTGCTTTTTTATTTATTAATGTCATATTTATTTATTTTTTTTTTTAATTAATGTCATTATTATATCTTATTTTAATTTGCTAAATTATTTATGTATTTATTTATTTTAAATAATAGAAGCTTTTGACGTAGTCGTTTTCTTTTCATATTTAAAATTTTTTATGCTCATTTATTTTGGCTTGGGAAATTGGTATTTCTTTTAGGAAAGAAGATACTTGAAAAAATCCTCGGTGCAGGTTAACATTCTGGCAAGGCTCGATAGCAGCATTCGCAAGAACTTTCCGTCTAAGTAAGTTATTTTCTCTTTTAATAAGTGTGGCATTCTTTAGATTGATTCTTTAGAGATATATTTTATTTATATCTGAATTTTCACTTATATATAGATATATATTTATATATCAAGAGCAATATTGTGGAAAAATATCTGTCAAAGTGGAGAAAAGTTTTCTTTTGGCACATTTCGTTCGTTAGGACTTTATCTGATTAAATTTGTTATGTTGGCGCGAGTACACATGCACACGAACAAGGGATGCCGGGAATTTTATTTTATTTTATTTTTTTATCTAGCTGGTTTCATTTAGATCCATTGTCTTTTTCTTTTCGTTACTTTTGTTAGATACCGCCACAAAATCGTTAAAAAATTACCATACTGTGATGAAAAGATCTTTCAAACTTAATGATAAACTTTTATCGTTAAAGATATTTATTATTAAGAGGAAAAATCAAAGTATGTTTTTAATATTTAATTAAAATTTAATCCATTTTAGAACATTCGAAATTTTGATTAAATATCTTGTTTTTCTTGTGTCATACACATTAATTGAGAAATTCTTACAAAAATTAAATAAATGTCGGATTTTAATAAGACTTTCAGGTCTTATTCACAAATGAATTAAATTATTTCAGAAATGCATTTTTTCGACAATCTTTGTAAAAATATTTTTTGCGATGTATTTAACTCTGTTTACTTAATTGTATGAAAATTCAAGAAATTCAACGAAATAATTTTTAGTGACTATATTAGTTAAAAGCAGAACTCTTTGGAGAATTTAAATCATCATATTTTTTTTGTAAAATCGAACCCTATCTTACCGAAAATTTGCTCTGAATGGTAAAATTAACAAAAGATAAATCTATGACATTATTTAATTAGAAAAGATTTTAATTGATTTTATGAAAAATGTATATTAAGAACAATATTGTTTTAAGAAAAAAAAATTTCGTTGAAAATTGAATTTTTACAAGATTTGATTTAATTTTTTGGAATGACTTATAAAGTTTTAAATCTTTTAAAATTTAGTTTCAATGGTGTAACTTTTAGGGAATATTGTTATTATCTTAAACTATATTTACTAATCATATATCATAAAATTTATTACAATCTGAAAATCCGAGTATTTTTAAAAATAATTTTGAATTGTTTTTTTATGTGTATAAATTTTTGTAGATACGGTCGCCTATACACAAGATTATCAGAAAATAAGAGCGATAACTATCGTAAATTTAAAGCCCGAATTGTCTAAAATTCAGTAAAACATTAACTTACGGAGAATATTTTGTTAAATTTTAAAGATTACTGAGTACTTAAAAGGCACTCACGTTATATACTTAAATTATGTTTACAGATAATGCCACCGTAGAACATTAAAATTCTGTCATCAAGTTGTTAAAAAGCTGTTAACATAAATAAACAGCTAACTACCGTGTTAAAAATATGCATTTTAGTAATATTTTAAACTTAAAAAGTAAATAATAGTTGATTCAAATCAGATTAATTATATATTAAATCAGCTAATATTTCTCAAATAAACTTTCAGAAAAGTATATTTTATTTTTGGAAGATTTTTAACAAAGTTTTTTACATTTTTACAGTTTGCTAAAAATGTCGCGAAATTAAAACATCTTGAAATTTCAAATTAGTTTTCAGAAATTTCAGTTAGTTTTGAAATGCAGCATAGTATTTTAATTATTGGAAATATTAAATTTAATCTATTAGCTTGAAACTAAAACTAAAATAAAAACTTCAAGGAAGATTTTTGATTTTCAAAAATTAATTTTAAACCTTAGGCATCGCGTTTGTGGAGGTACCTATATGTAAGTAACTATCTATCTATCTATCTATCTATCTATATATATATATATATATATATATATATATATATATATATATATTCTAGCAGAAAGGCCCGGTGTTGCCCGTGCTTGATTCAAAATTCGTACGACTCATACAGCAATCGCTATCACTTTTTGTCCTTCCTTGCCTTTAAAGGAGTGCCCTTTGATGTGCTGATCTTGCTACATGCCTTACTTCTTGCCTATCACACACTGCGAATTTTTTCTAAGCTCTATACTAAACATTAAATCTGTTACGAAAAAAGAACTAAACAAAATGAACACAAAACGATCAGCTTTAGAAAAGGACTCGTAACTGGAAAAACAGAATGAAAAAAGAATGTTAACAACAAATACTTTTTCACACCCGGAATCTGAATCAATGTTGAGTTTAAGCAAGCAAATGAGCCAATTGGAGTAAAGTGCCATGCAGATTAAAATTTTTCCCACTTGTGACGAATGCAGCTATTTTTTTTGCATGCTAGCATGTTAGTTAACATTCGTGTCAGTCAGCTGTTGGCTCTCACGATTGTTAATAGAATCTTCCTGCCTATTCCTGGCAGCCGGCTATTGGCTCTCATGCTGGCCAGTAGAAAATGGCCGCAAACTACATGAAAACTGCCGTAGAAGCATGAAAAATCGATTATTTCCACTATCGATGGGAGTTGGGAAATGCAAAGTCGGTCTTGGTCTTCTCGCTAACTTGGAGCATGTGCATGTAAATTTTGGTGCAAATCCGTGCATTCGTTGCACACACACATCCTCCCTTTTATAGATAGTGATATATATATATATATATATATATATATATATATATATATATATATATATATATAAACATAAACAGATTTTTCTTAATGCCATCTCAAGACAAAATAACTTTAAGGACAAGAATCATATTTTTATTATTAAAATATATACAAAAGTATCTCGTTTAAGAACACTGCAAAGAGACGAGACAATGACATCCGGGTTTTCGCAAACTCACGAGTCTGCGATCGGTGAGCACCTATTAAATTCTGTTGCTTGCAGGACGAACTATTCTTCAGACTTCTTTTCTGTCATGCGCAGGGCTAGGACGATACTCCATTTAGACATCTTGGGGTCTATTATTATTAACATGTAACGTCCTACCCTCTGCAGACAACGGGAGATGAAATATAGGTTGGCCCTATTGGGGGAAATTATTGCCTGACTACGAACATATTTAATAAGAATTGTTTTCCCTTGTTAGGTAATTGATTTCTTAATATCAGTTGTTGATAAAAATTTCTCTTATCAGCATTTTTGTTTTATATTGCCGACGATTCTGTTACTGAGGAAGTGTCGGCCGAAAGGCGCCTATAATCCTAATTTTGTATCTATTTTAATAATAAAATATGATCCTTGTCCTTAAAGGGACATACACACACACACACACACACACACACACACATATATATATATATATATATATTATATATATATATATATATATGGGGGTTATTTCTATGTTTGCCAGTGTTTATATGTATAAACATAAATGTTTATATGCATTTAGACAGCAGTTTTAATCGATGCAGGTTTGATCAAAAAACGCAGACAAGGATTGAACCCACAACATACACCGACTTGTACAATAACAAGAAATATCCGCGAAACAGATTTTTCTATTGATTTTATTCAAACCAGCACGCACACGCACACACTTACCCATACACACACACACACATAAGCAGGCAAACACATGAACATGCACACGCACGAACACACACACGCACACAGGCACGCACATACACACACACATGCACACACACACACATAAGCAGGCAAACACATGAACATGCACACGCACGAACACACACACGCACACAGGCACGCACACACACATACATACACACACACACATAAGCAGGCAAACACATGAACATGCACACGCACGAACACACACACGCACACAGGCACGCACATACACACACACACGCACGCACGTACACACATACGCAAACTCTCTCTTACACAGACACACACACATATTCTCTCACACACATACACTCTCTTTCACACAGACACATACACACACACGCACTCTCTTTCTCTCACACACACACACTCTGTCCCTCGCACACAAACACACTATAAATGTTACTATAAATGTTAATTTAGAGGATATTTGTGATTTTTCAATTTAATGTCCACTGCCCTAGACATAGAAAGACTTTCTTTAATAAATCTTTCTACCACTCAACAGGAACTGAATTTGAATTCTCTTACCCTGAGTGACCACTGTTTTGTTAGGTGTGCTTTACCGTTCGGTCACGTAAGCTTCTACCACAAAGCAATAAATTTTAAACAATATAAATATATATTTATGTTGCATCCTACGACCATATTATACATGGTCGTAGGATGCAACATAAATATATATTTATACGCTGTCATCAGGTAAATCGTATTTGGGTGATATAGACACTAATACCAATATATATTCGAATAGTAGAGAAATGTATGTGATTTCCGGAGGCACGGTGGAGTAATGGATAGCGGCTCGTGTTGAGGAATCGGAGAGCCGAGTTCGAATTCCAGTCGGATCCATTCACTTGCGTGCTAATACCCTTTGTTCAGGTATGAATCCTTTTCTTCTCCCTCCAGCTATGGGTAATTAGCAGGAAAGACTGGGTTCTATAGCCTTGGGTGGCAACCGGTCTAGAAGAAGGTAACTCTGAATTAAATACCCTGTCCAAAAAGCACACTTCTATTACATGTACGTACGGTTTCCTTACGTCCATGATAGGTCAGGAGATCGATGTGCTTTCCAAGGAGAAAAAGTCATTAAATCTGATGTGCTTTGACCTCTCGGCTACAGAGTGAGGCGATGACTAAGTAAAATTGAATTAGTGCCTTTAAGCACAGATCTTTTTCTCTGACTCTTGAAATAGACATATCTGCTCAGTTTCCTATACTAGCGTAAACAAAGCAATTTGTAAAGAACAGAATTGACGTTTTATTTAGTAATCTGATGATTTTTATTGCTCAAATCTCATTTTTAGTGGATATTCGTATTTGAGTAGACGCCCTGTTTATTTATTAAATAGTGTATTTATTTATTTTTTTTGTCTATCAGCCTAAATATCTCGAGAAATATTGTTAGAGAAAATATATATAGGCCTGTGTGTGTGTTTATTTATGTTGCATACACACGCGTGTGCGCGCGCCTTTGCATGTATGTGCATGTGCGTGTGTGTGTGTGTGTGAGAGAGAGAGAAAGAGAGAGAGAGAGAGAGAGTTGATATTAGATTTTATATTTGTAGGATAAGTTGTCCGTTAGCGGCGTTCGAGCCCAGGTAAATCACAAATATCAAGCAGTAATATTGAAGGTGTAGCATAATATTCCCTTCCTACCAATGTTTCTCTGTCAAGTTAAGCAAAATTCAAAAAAAAAAAAACACAAAAAAAAAAAAATAAAATAAAAAAAAAACAAAAAAAACCCCAACCTACTCTGCATTTAATTGACGTTTCTATGTGCAGGAATCCATGACTATATTGCAAAGACTAAAATCCTTATGATCAGACATGTTCCTAAACTGAAATCTCACCACTTATGCGCGTGCGCGTGTATCGATTTACTATTGCCGACATGTTGTCTCCTGCACATCCTGAATAAAGACATTAGATTCGTCGACCATTAACTCGTAGATTTTCTTCAAACGAATCTTATATCAAAGATGACCACGCTGTTACAATTGGCAAATAGATTTCATCGTTTTAATGCTAAACTATTTAAATGCAACCGCCACTTCTACTCTAACAGTTCCTTTTCTCGCACTTCCAGCTGTGGAAGTGCCTCCCGATTTCTTGCTTCCCTGATAACTACAATCTTCAAAAATATAAATGCAACGTTAATCGCCATCTTCTGTCTTCTTGAACCCTGATCCTTTTTTTTGTCCTTTTCTCATTCTTAGTCTTCTCATTCTCTTTCACTTTCACTCCCATGTAATCAAACAAAAAAACAAACAAGTCTCACCTTCAAAGTTCGTCGAGGTTCAAGATGTTTATTTGGTGTTCGCATCCAAGTAAGCATTAAACTTGTAATTGTCAACGCATTTTGCTTTAATCAGATTTTATTTTAATTTCAGATCGAGATTTTCATATGGTTGTCATGAATTGCGCTACACCCCCCTCCTGAATTATCAAAACTGTCAGCTATATACAACGACCTTTTAAGATCAATCGATAAAAAACTATTTTTGAGTGGGTGAAACTAGTGGACCTTGGCGAAGATCATTCTTCTTCTAACATTGTTGACTGACGTTACAGAATGACAATGAACAAAAACCACGTCAATTGAGAAGATTCAATAACTACAACATCTAAAATGGATAGCATAAGTAACTAGAAGAGAAATTAATGACATAATCAAAATGTTGATGTTCCACACTACTTCAAATAAAAGGTTAGGAAGGAAACCCCCATCAATACAAGAAAGAGCCATAACACTAACAAATAGCAGAAACTACATCAATTAAGGACTTTCAACAGAAGCAACAACTGAAATGGATAGCACATGTAAGTCAAAGATAAAATGATGACATAATCAAAATATTGGCGTTCCACACTACTTCAAATAAAAGGTTAGGAAGGAAACCCCCTTCAATACAAGAAAGAGCCATAACACTAACAAATAGCAGAAACTATATCACTTAAGGACTTTCAACAGCGGCAACTACTGAAATGGATAGCCCATGTAATTCGAAGAGAAAATAATGACATAATCAAAATATTGACGTTCCACACTACTTCAAATAAAAGGTTAGGAAGGAAACCTCCATCAATATTAGAAAGAGCCATAACACTAACAAATAGCCGAAACTACATCACTTAAGGACTTTCAACAGCAGCAACAACTGAAATGGATAGCACATGTAATTCGAAGAGAAAATAATGACATAATCAAAATGTTGACGTTCCACACTACTTCAAATAAAAGGTTAGGAAGGAAACCTCCATCAATATTAGAAAGAGCCATAACACTAACAAATAGCAGAAACTACATCACTTAAGGACTTTCAACAGCAGCAACTACTGAAATGGATAGCACATGTAATTCGAAGAGAAAATAATGACATAATCAAAATGTTGACGTTCCACACTACTTCAAATAAAAGGTTAGGAAGGAAACATCCATCAATACTAGAAAGAGCTATAACACTAACAAATAGCAGAAACTACATCAATTAAGGACTTTCAACAGAAGCAACTACTGAAATGGATAGCACATGTAAGTCAAAGATAAAATGATGACATAATCAAAATATTGGCGTTCCACACTACTTCAAATAAAAGGTTAGGAAGGAAACACCCATCAATGCTAGAAAGAGCCATAACACTAACAAATAGCAGAAACTACATCACTTAAGGACTTTCAACAGCAGCAACTACTGAAATGGATAGCACATGTAATTCGAAGAGAAAATAATGACATAATCAAAATGTTGACGTTCCACACTACTTCAAATAAAAGGTTAGGAAGGAAACCTCCATCAATATTAGAAAGAGCCATAACACTATCAAATAGCAGAAACTACGTCACTTAAGGACTTTCAACAGCAGCAACAACTGAAATGGATAGCACATTTAACTAGAAGAGGAAAGAATGATATAATCAAAATATTGGCGTTCCACACTACTTCAAATAAAAGGTTAGGAAGGAAACACCCATCAATACTAGAAAGAGCCATAAGACTAACAAATAACAGAAACTACATCACTTAAGGACTTTCAACAGCACCAACTACTGAAATGGATAGCACATGTAATTCGAAGAGAAAATAATGACATAATCAAAATGTTGACGTTCCACACAACTTCAAATAAAAGGTTAGGAAGGAAACACCCATCAATACTAGAAAGAGCCATAACACTAACAAATAGCAGAAACTACATCACTTAAGGACTTTCAACAGAAGCAACAACTGAAATGGATAGCACATTTAACTAGAAGAGAAAATAATGACATAATCAAAATATTGGCGTTCTACACTACTTCAAATAAAAGATTAGGAAGGAAACCCCCATTAATAACGCCTACTGGATTCGAGAAAAGTATTTTCCTGAAAAATTGTTTTTAAGAGATTTTTTTATAAATTTTAAAACGACAGTGGCACTGGCTGTTAGGTCAATGAATGTTGAATGTTTCTTTATAAGGAAATGGCTAATATTACCATTCTCTAATTTCTTAAAAACTGATGGTACCACTATGATTGCCTATAGTCACAATAAACTTATACAGCACTATGTGAACTCCCAAAATCCGACAAGTATCAATCGAAACATCTGCCAATCAAAATAAAACTATACAATTATCATATAATCATGTAGCCACATTCACGGGGTGCTGAAAAGCCAGTATTCTAATATTTGTTAAATGAAAGACTGATTTTATGAAGAATGCCGAACCGAGTGAGCTTTTCAGGCAAGTCTAATATTGTGTCAGTCATGATGATTATGGTAATGAAGGAAGTTCATTGTAAAATAAGTTCTCCAATTTCTAGAAAACTGATGGTACAAACACGATTTTTTAGTCACACATAGTGATTATAAATCTACGTGATCTCTCAGCATTAGACAGACTTAATCTAAGGCTTTTTCAATCAAAATAAGAATACAGCTATTTTCTGGGAGGTGCTGAATAATCATTATTTTGACCAAACAACATGTTTTCTACACATGCGTACTCCTGTGCTGGTTCAATTTATTTATTTGAATATTTTTTCCCTTTTTGCTTCATTTAATTTTATTTGTAATTATATATAAATATAAAAGTGGACATTGAAGTCAACACCCAGAGGCGACTGTCTGTTTCATGCTAAACGCAAGCAATCGTCAGGCCATAATTCATGTTAAAAAGATAAAATAAAATAAAAAAAAAAACAAATGAAAACTACAGCCCAAAGTTCATTTTCTCCATCAAGACATTCGTTTCTGTAGTTCACTGCTACCAGCAAGCAGAATTTTTTTCTCTCCTGATGGTGGCCGAAACCAGTCGAGGAATCTAAATGAAATAATAATAATAATAAAAACGAAAGAATATTAATCTACAACCCAGTGTGTCTGAAAATTTTAATTTTTTTTATATTTTTTATTGTTCAATATATATATATATATATATATATATATATATATATATATGTGTGTGTGTGTGTGTGTGTGTGTGTGTGTGTGTGTATGTATGTATGTACAAAAGTAAAAGAACGAAAAGAATATAAATTTAAACGTTCATAACATTAATTTAAAAAAGGGGTCAAGAAGTAGAGCAATAAATATTTATTATAAACTGTTATACTGGAATATACAAGTTACTGCGACAAAGATGCATATTTGTTTCGACGTTCAAAGACGTCTCGTCAAGCGGGTAACAATGGTAGGAATAAACGATTTTATTTAAAAATTCAATTTATGAAACATCACTTCTTTTTACCCTTTTGAAAATTTCCATAGAAGGCAAAGAAACAAATATATATATAAAAATTATTCATTCCCCAAATGAAAAAGAAAGAAAAAAGCAAATTAAAGTGAAAAAAAAGGAAAGAAAATAAGAAATCAATAAAAAGAAAAAGAAAAAAAGGAAAGGCATAAGAAAGCACAAGAAATCAACCCTATTACAAAGAGAAGGAAAAGAAAAGAAAAGAAAAAGGAGAGGAGTATATCCAAATTTTACAGATACAAATGAAAAGGAAAGAGAAAATAAATGAGAAGTTGTTGATACCAGATTTAGGCAATGAAGACACGTTAAGACGAAAAATTCAAAATTGAACGGGAATATAATGCGACAAGATAGGAAACATACTACAGATACAAGGTATCAATTCAAACTTTATGACATCTTGAATGAAATCACATATTCCAACAAAATTAAACAAAGTACGAAAATAAAAAACACTTTAAGAAGAAAAATCATATACAAACAAAACAGCTACTTAACTATTTCAATTTTACATTATAAATTAGAATAAAAATTAAATTTTAAGCATTTATCTGACTTCTATATATTTATTTAAAATTAAAAATCTAAAATAAATTCTAAACATTTATATGACTTTTATATAATAAATTTTAAACATTTATATGACTTTTATATATTTATATTTAGGTACGGGCATTGAATTTTCCATACCTAAGGTTTAAAAATTAAATTTTACAAAATAAAAGCATTCTTGAAGATTTCATTTTATCATTAATTGAAAGCTAAATGATTAAATTTATTATTTCCAGTAAGTAAAATATTCTAGTGTATTTCAGTTAGAAATCATATAGATTGGAATGCAAGATAATTGCTCGATTTTTAAATTTTTTTTAAAAGCAGACATTTTCTTAATTTTAAGAAATTTGTAAACAAACCATACTTATCGGTTTTTAAAAATCTTCCAAAATTTGTGACACGTTATTTGAGTAAAATTAGAAAATTTAAAGTTAAATTAATCTGATTTGAAATAAATATTACTTATTTATAGCATAAAAAAAACAATATGCAAGCATTTCTTTACGATGGGTCACCACTTTCTTTGACTCAAAATGGTGACAGCTCATATGGATGACCAGAAATGACATAAATATACGAAATCTAAGTGAACGCATTTTTCTAGTTTTTAATTACCTAGTAATTTTTACAAATGAACATATTTTAAGCAATTATTTAATATTTTATTGACTTTTAGTTAGGTTTTTAAGAAGCTTTTATGAAATGTGTATTTCGTCTCAAGGACCGATAACATTACAACGTTTTCTTTGAATTTTGTCAATTGATTCATTGATCTGCTTTTTTCGGCTTATCGACCATTTGCAGGTTATTTAAAGCCAGAAAACTTTTTGGGAAATAATAATAAATTACTGATACAATTCTTATCAAAGCTGGGGGAGAAGAGTTGGATTGACACCTTTCACAATATTATTTGCGCGTAAGTGAATATAACGTATCTGACTTGAATTGTCACTCTGTTTTCCGATTACAAATTCCGAGCCGTTATCCATTACACCATCCGCGGATCCACGCCGCTGGTATTCCCAAGCTGTCACCCATGTAGGTACTGACAGGCTCAGCGTTAATTAACTTCGTTGATCGGACGAGAACTGGCTGTTGAGACCCTTGACACAGTAAAGTTCGACTCAGACCCCATTAATCGTTTTGGGAGTTTATTTCTTACTTGAATGCTCAGAAACTATGGCCATATGCCAGACTGCGATAATTCTTTACATTTAATGAAGTCCGACTCAGGTTCCCTTAATCGTGTACTGATTTCAATCCTCATTTTAGTACTCAATAACCATGGCCTTGTACTAGACAGTAATGATTCTTGACATTACGTTATACATTGCTTGATTTAAATGGTTTTGCATGATTTCTATTCGCTATTGCTTTTCAATGCAGTTTTGTTTTGTTGCTTGTAAAATCTACTTTAATTGTTCTTACTAGACATTGTGGTCCATGAAATTGTCAATATGAAGTGAAAACATCAGAAAGTCTCATCTATCTGGGTCGCAACCACAAACCGAACGTGGTTAGCCTCCCGCTTCCCTATTTTCCTGGCACATATTCGGACGAACTACTTTCTTTGGTTTCACAATTGCATACCTTGACAGCAAAGACCCGCTATGCGTCGTACACCTAGTCAACTCATCTTCATTCCGTTCATATTCCATTTGTAAGGAGTAAGTTCCATTTAGACAATTTCTTCCACAGAACTTTTATAATGTCGAATGGACACACGAGGGGATCCTGAGTAGCCACCACCCAGGTAGCGCTTTGTGACCCTCGCTATCTTATCAACATTTGATTTATTCTTGCTAAATTTTTATACGTTAAAAATGAAACTAAGCACAACTGGCTATTAAAGGAAGAAAAAAAATAGCGGATTTTGACGTCATTTAAAGTGTTTTTCCGTTCAAATCCGTGAATTTGTTTTGTTCATGCTAAGTCTCGAAAAAACAGTAGATAAAAATTCATTATTCTTTATCTATAACTGGCAGTAGAGCCCGGCGTTTCCCGGGGATGTAACAGTAAGAGATAGATCAAGTATCGACCATCATAAAGACTGAAAAATAAAATTGACAAAGATTATTGTTTAAGGTTGACGGACACGCATGTCTTAATTAGTTTTTTTTTTTTTTACGAATTGGTCAAACCCAAACTCAAACAAAAACATTGTTTTCAATCGTTATGAGTCTACCGATTGAATATAATTTTATTATAAACAATTGTCTTGTAAATGGAATTATTAAAGCATTCTGAATGTAAAAATAAAGAAAAAAGTGTGCAAGACAATAAGAAACACTACCTGCCAAAAAAAAAGTGAAGTTTTGTTGAAATCGGTTGAAAAATGTAGGAAATCCGATCCCATATATAAACGAACACACACACACACACACACACACACACACACACAAACAACCTGGGTTTTATAATAAGTATAACTCGATATGAGTTGTCCCCCTTTCATTCTAGCGACAGAATCGTGTTTTATCGTGTTTTCAAATTGATTTCGTGCAAAAACAATTGTGTTTTTCCAATTTTTGGCGCTGTCAGAACCATCGCAAGGTAATTTTAAGCAGTCCTGTGAAGTTTTGTTGAAATCGGTGGAAAAATGTAGGAAATCCGATCCAATATATAAACGTACACACACACACACACACACACACACACACACACACACACACACACACACACACAATCTGCGTTTTATAATAAGATGATCCATTATTGTACATAATTAGGTTACACTAAAACTTGTATTTTATATGAATACTGCTTTATGACAGTGTAGTAAAGTAGGGGGCTCGTAGCAAAGATTCGGGCTGTGGGGACATGAGACACTTGCGCCGGCCCTGTCCGATGTGATGTTTCCCCTGCTATCTATAATCTTAACCTCTAAGTCAAGGGTCAACTATTATGTATTTTACATATCAAAATATACAATCCTTGCCTCCCTCCTGATATGCCCTTAAAAGATCCCCATTTAGTAACCGTCTACTTTGAGTGGCGCTTAAGTCTTGTACTAGGTGAACAATAGTACTCGCCACAAAAAAAAAATAAAAAAATAAAGTAGAAATTCCTACATGTGGTCATTTATTTTCAGCTTTTGGAATAGTATAGAGCGGTGGTTCTTAAACTTTTTGTGTCCTTAACCCTTATAGTCATGGACTCCTATAAGAAGTAGCCCTTCATAGATAGACAGACAATCAGATACTAACAGTTTTAATTGGTTTATAATAAAACTTGAACGGGCATTTGTCCATACTGCACGACACACTACACACACACACATTACTTTTCAGCCAGCCACACTTAAAAGAAATTGTGAGCAATTAATCATCAGCGGTATTTGAGAAGATTATCAATCCGTGATAAACCGTGAAAAATGAAAATTATCACTCGCTCTTATGAAGTGGCAAAAGATTGCGGTTGTGCAGGGAATAATGACACGCCTTTAAATGGTAAACATGGACCCAACAGCAAGTGAAGAGACGCCTAGCGATCGGCACTGTAAGTAGTTGGCTGCGTGGGTTTTCTTTTATTTCTTCCAATGGAAAAAAATTGATTGGGACAAGGGCTGTCTAGTGAATATAAATGTTAATTTTTATCTGATCCTCACGGACCATGTGATATCCATCCATGGACCTTCTAGGGGTTCATAGAACCCAGGTTAAGAAGCCCTTGTATAGAGAAACTGATGGATCCTTCTGTAGTATATGGCTATAGATATTGAAATCTGGGTGCATCACGTTGCTCCGGAGGTTGATTGTATGACCTGGAGGCATGTTACGTTTTACGTGTTTCATCCTTTGAAAGGACTCCTTCAGATTAATAAGGGTTTTTTTTTTATCTATGTATTCATGCATAGAGCGAGGTGAAGGAGCAACATACAACAAACTTTGATTACAATTTTTCATCGTGAAATATCGAAGATTTTATCCCCACTATGACAGGATATAACACAAAGTATGTTGGAAGCCTGTAAGCGTACATATGGTCAAAAATTGCCCAGTACTAGCGATTACTGTTACACTGTCGTTGATATTACATGGAACCAGCCTATCTTAATGCAATAAGGAAGATACTGCCGAAGGTTTGAAATGCCCCGGGACCGGGCGGCCTCTATGATCTAAAATGAAGAAAACTGATACCACGCTTTTATTCCAGCAAAAAAGCACGTTTAATTTTTTTAAAATTAGACATCCGATGTATCTAGATATATACATAACCTAATTTAAAGTTAAGCGTATCTGTATTTTCATCGTTTTCCTCAGTGTAGAATTATAACTGACAATTTGTTGTATTTCCTCCTCCTACATATAAATGGAACGTGTAACATCAATATATATATATATATACGGGGTGCGATGGATAAATTTTCGTCTAAATTACGCAAAAAGGAAAATAACACTGACGTCTCAGTTTAACAAATATATTTACCAAAATTATGCAAAAATATCTTGAAATACTAAAGAGTAAATTTATTCAACAGCATCACAATTGGCTCCAGACGACTTCAGAATCTCCTGTATCTATTCTTTTAGAACGATCAGAGTGAGTTTTCCAAGCTGACGTACCTTCGTAATTACCATTAGACTCATCCAACTCTTTCCGAATACTCTGCACTGTCCTCAGATTCATACGCAAACACTCTGAAATGCACGAATGCCAACCAGTACGGCATGCCGTTTCCAAATTTAACTGGCGAGTTTCTTACACCAAAATCAAAGACAAAATTCCATATAAACATATCTCCTCAATTCCTTCGTTTTTGAGTTAGTAGGTTTAAAGAAAGTTGACAGTAGATGGCGCTGTGTCGCCATATAAACTAGGTTACATTTGTCATTCATGTACATTTTTGGCTAATCTGTCTTCAATTTTTAAAGTGTGTCGTAGTGAGTTAACTGAAAAGTGTTTCATTTAACAATGGCAGGATATCCATATCATGAGCAGACAGATACGATTTTTAAATACGGCCGCGCTGCACGGTTGTATCAAATTGCGTTTCCAGACATTTTACCTTGTTTTGGTGTCAGGAAACCGTCCCCAAAGTTTGTAAAAGTATTTTGGGACTGTATCTCGGATTGTGGTGTTTAACAGCGTATAACGCAAACTTAATAACTCAACAACCAGAGATTTGCGGACCCCCAAAGTTTGTAAAAGAATTTTTGATACAATTTCTATCTATCTATCTATCTATCTATCTATCTATCTATCTATCTATCTATCTATCTATCTATGTGTGTGTGTTTGTGTGTGGGCGTGTGAAAATATACGTACATTTTTATATATCATGAACAATTTTAATCTAAATATATATTTTAATTCTTGGACAGCGGCCCCAATGCTTGTAAACAGAAATATCCCATTTTTTTCCAATAAATTATTTTTGTTCGTAACATGTTATTATGAATAAGATTTATTGAATAAATATAGCAAAAATATTTATTATAATGATCTTTCGGAAAAGAATTCAGCCAAGAATTTACTGACAAAAAATTACTTCCAGATAGCAACAATGGCTTATCTTTCTCCAGTTTGATAGTTCTTTCTTCCTGCTTCCATGTATATAATAATAAAAAAAAAAAAACACTGCTATAAACGTTACTCGCAACTTATATCGTTAATTAAATACATTGTTATTGTTGTAATTACTGTCTTACCAGAATGAGCAGCTGAAATCTTTTCTATAGATAATAAAAGAAAAAAAGGCTTGGCGAGTTTAACACGCAAAAGGATATTTAAGAAAAAGCAGAAAGAAGTAGCGAGTAACATACCTTGACAAATCTGATTAAATAGGTGTATGAACAAGTTTTCCAAAGAGGCTGAAGAATCATAAAGGATGGTTTGCAGCTGAGAGTAAAACAAAGGAAGTTGAGGAGGACGAAGCGTTACGGTAGACAAAAGATCAAAATCCGTTTTACGGTACTGGACAAAAGAACCTCTAATGCACCTGTTCAACTTATCTCCTATATTATATTTGTTATAATTTATCCAGACCCCAAATATTTAGTGTTTAGAATTCATCAATTTAATATTTTGAATTTCTTTTTATAGATTCAGTGTAGGCACCATCAATACTCTCATTCCATTTCCAGATTATAAACATTTCTGTTGAGCCTTATTCGCTAAGCATTATGGCATTGAATGCTGGAAAATCTCCCTACAAAAACATGAGGCAGCAGAAATGAGGTTCTACAGAAGGACACTGAGAATTCTATGAACGAGACGAGAAAGCAACAAGGGAGTCTTAAAGAAAATAGCAAAAGAAAGAATACTTATATTCATAATCAGGAAAAGACAGCTGAAATTCTTTGGACACATAACAAGGAAGGAGGGCTGGGAAAACTTAACAGTCACGAGAAGTATGGAAGACAGCAGCGATAGGAGAAGGCAGAAACCTCTTGCCTGAAGAGCTTGTGTGCATTGATAGCGTAATGTGGAATGTGAGCCATAGGGAGAAAAACTGTTAAGAGCCACACGAAATAGGAAGTTGTGGAGAGACGTGATCTCCTATGATCTAGCTAGTTTTGGTATTGTAAATACAAGCTCTCTCTCTCTCTCTCTTTCTTCTCTTATTCCTTCTTTTTCATTTTTTCTTCTTTCTTTTCTCTCTCTCTCTCTCTATTTACCTTTCAAAGTGTATTTTTTCTCGGCTTCTTCATCCAGCCCTAACTTCACCCCTTTCAGTACTGATAAGAAACACTGACACTGGCGACCGAGTGGGTCAGATGGGAAGGGCGTTGATAGGACGTCTTGGTGACCTCCTCACCCACTTCTCGCCGACAGCTTACGACAGGATTCCGTATTGACTCTCAAAGCACCCCTACAGATATTGCACTCGATTGACCCCGCGCTCAACAAGTTCGGAGAAAAAGAAGAAAACTACAGCTGACAGTTAAGTTATAAAAGATTTGGCGGCAACCTTCCTTTCTCATTCTTTGTATTTATACAGTGTACGATGACTAAATTGTCGCCATTTTATATTTTTAATTTCGCGCATGCGCGTTGTTCGTTTTTGATGTTGTCGACTGCACAGTATAGGACCAGTTTTGCACCATCTGTGAGAAAAAGAGCATCTTGATGCAATTCACTCCGTCAGAAATTTGGAAACGACATGCTGTACTACTTAGCATTCGCGCCGGTTCATTTTAGAGTGCAGAGGATTCGGAAAGAGTTGGATGAGCTTAATGGAGATTACGAAGGTGTTTAGAGTGATCACTAACAATGGCGACGTTATGCCTCCATTCATTTTCCCATAGGTCCTCAGACTCAACATTGAGACCTACATCAAGGGCCTCGAGGAGGTAGCGCTGCCCTGGGTCAAGAGAAGACGGTAGCTACTGGAAGAACCTACGTCTGGCACAGGACTCTGCACCATGCCACACAAGCAGGTGAACGCAGTCATGGCTTTCAGACAATTTCTGCGACTACATCACCGCTAACATCTGGCCACACCCTTGATTATTATGGATTGGGAGCAGTTGAGCGAGATCTGATAAAACTCCTTGTAACACCAAAGATGAACTGAAGGCAAGGACTATGGCAGCATTCGACAACTTAAACAAGGATTTCTAGATATTTTTGTGTAATTTTGGTAAATATATCTGTTAAAATGAGATGTCAGCGTTATTTTCATTTTTGCGTAATTTAGACGACAATTTATCCATTGCACTCTGTATATATATATATATATATATATATATATATATATATATATATATATATTGATGTTGCACGTTCCATTTATATGAAAATTGCCTGTTATAATTCTACACTGAGGAAAACGATGAAGATACAGTTGCGCTTAACTTTACATTTAGGTTATTTATATATCTAGATACAAAAGTACTTTCTGGCCGGGATAAAAGCGTGGTATCTTTTTTCTTCATTTAAGATGTGAAAGAGCGCCTACTCCCGGTGCGATTTCAAACCTCCAACAGTACCTTCCTTATTGCAGTAAGATAGGCTGGGTCCATGTAATATCAACGGCAGTGTAACAGTGGTCGGTAAGACTGGGCAATTTCTGTCAATATGTACGCTTACAGTCTCCCGACACGGATAGCGGCTCGGATTGAGTTCGAATTCCAATGAAATCCATTACATTCACTTACATCCTAATACCCTTGGGAAACGTGTGAATCCTCTTCTTCTTCCCCCATCTATGGGTAAATAGCAGGACAGACTGGTTTCTATAGTCTTGGATGGCTTCTGGTCTACTGCAGAATGAAATGGCAACCTAGTGCGGGAAAAATCTGCCTCTTCAGTCATGTATCGAAAGATACATGATCGCCTAAGTGTGTATCACGCATGGCACATAATTGAGTGAATGTTTCACGATGAAAAATTGTAACTGGCGTTTATTGTATTTTACCCCGCTGTATGAATGAATACATCGATAAAATCCTTATTAATCTGAAGAAGTCCTTTCAATGGATGAAACACGTTTTTTCTCGCCATCTCTATATCTATGTCTCTCTCTATTGCTGCATATTTTACATGAATATATATTTCTAGTCTCTATATATGCTATTATTATCTAAAAGCTTAAATTTAAAATAAGCTGAGGGTTCAATGCAAATGTCGACAGAGCCAAAATATAATATAATAATATTATCAATACCAAAATCCATATAGTAACAAATTATGGTATTGATAATATATATATATATATATATATATATATATATATATATATATATATAATTTACAGAGTACTGTTTCACTGTGCGACTAGACAACCGAATTGCCTCAAGCCCGAACTGAAATCCAACCGATTTGGTGTCAGTCTGAGTCTATACCATAGAGCTATCTTCACTCGACAGAATGAGTCAGACAAATCTAGCGTATTGTTTTTTTTTTTCACAAATGTAAACAAACGCCAAACAACCGAAGTGCTCCATTCATTTTACTGAAGAGCTTCGAATTGACTCAGGTGGCTATGTATATATATAACGTTATTTTAAGCGGATACTCAAATTTGACTAGACGCTCCGTTTATTTATTAAACGGTATATTTATTTATTTTTGTCTACCGGCCTGAATATTCGAGAAATCTTATTAAAGAAAAATTTGCGCTCTCCGACAGGATTCGAACCTGCGCCCTCCTTGGCAGGAGAAAACCGTCTTTAGATCCAACGTGCTTATACCGGAGGGTGCATATTTTTATTTAAATAAATAAAGTATGTAGCATGTAAAGAATGACGTATGTAACGAGGACCATCCTTCTTCGAGCCTTGTCGTCTGGCGCTACACAATCACAAAGAATTGTGCCAAATAACAGCTAAAATATTACATATAACTCGAATAGAAACTAATGGTCAAAATGTTGACGTTTCCACGGTACTTCGAGCAAAATATTAGGAAGGAAATCCTCATCAATACAAGAAAGAGTGATAACAATAGCTGGGCTTAAGAAACTTATTTTCCGGAAAAAGTTGTTTTATGAGAAAGATTTTATAAATTTTAGCCGACAGTAACACTGGCTGCTCGATCGATGAATGTCAAATGTTTGCTTATAAGGAAACGGCTAACATCACAATTACTATTACCGTTATTAAGAAACTGAAGTTAAGCTTCGATCGAGGCGTTTCAATTTTATAGTTAATGAGGCCATGATTCGTAAATTTTGCGTCGGATATGGTGTCAGGCTAACAAGTACACGTCCAAGCCTTCTGAAGGCTGACCATTCATATTTGAATATGGAATCTCTGTCGCTGAAAAACTAACACCATGTGTAATTCTTGGAATTCGCTCAGCTGTTGCATCTCGGTCTATATAAATCCTTATAGAATCCAGATAGACCGAAGGCAGTAGCATTCGCTACACACTTTCCAGCGTCCACTTCCATTTGAGAAATATAGTTGTTTGTATTGAAGCCATACGAGGCGTCAAAACCACAAAAGTTGTCAAGAATTTGTAGAAGGTTATTTTCATGATGAAGAATTCGGATAAAGCAGGTATTGTTAACCATTTTCAGACACAACCATATGCAAAAAAAGAGTTATAATAGTTCCAAATATAAGTCGAGCTCGGTATAAAATCGAGGTAGGTATGCAGATAAAATCGAGGTAGGTATGCAAATAAAATCTAGGTAGGTATAAATTCAATGCACGCTATAGTGATTGTCAATAGATCTGGGCCTTGCCACACATGTGAAGCTTTGGTATACTTTTATTTAAATACGGGATGCAAATTACAAATTGTAGATCAGTTACGTGACATGCGCGATGCACGCTTAGGCGATCATGTATCTTTCGAAACATGACTGAGGAGGCAGATTTTTTCCTGCGGTAGGTTGCCATTTCTTTCTGCGGTATACCAATTGCCGGTCTGTCATGTTATTTAACCATAGCTGTGGAGAGAAGAAGACGATTCATACCTTTCCCAAGGGTATTAGTACGTTAATGAACTGGAATTCGAACTTCACCGTGCCTACTAAAATCAAACAAGTACAAAAATTTAAATATTTTTCGAAGTGTTTTAACAGAGGAAGAAAAGTTCAAGAATAAAACACGAAGGTGCATTGGGGTAGCCAATGACGTATTCCAAAAGCTAAGCAGTATATTAAGACCAGAAAAAAATCATTAGAAGTAAAGAAAAGAGTACTGAACTGTTATGTGATATCTGTCCTCTTATATGTCAGAAAATGTTAGACAATCTCCTCAAAGATAAATAAGAGACTCGAAACAACAAAAATGTGGTTCTACAGAAGAATGCTGACGATACCATTGATCGAATATGTGAGCAATGACGAAGTCTTTGAGAAACTGGAAACAAAAGAACACTTATACTTAACCTCATGAAGAGGCAGTTGAAATTTCTAGGGCACATAATGAGGAAAGAGGGTTTGGAAAATCCGATACTCACAAGACAGTGGGACAGGGGAAAAATAACACATAATATATTTAGTGAGCTTGAGTAAATGGAGATAGTTTAGGAGAGATAATTAAAAAGACAACATTTATTAATAGCTATGAAGGACAGGAAATTGTGGAGAGCCATGATAACCTACGGACTGATAGGAGACGATGCATAAAGAAGAAGATCATTGAGTCTGTGAAATAAAAACTATAGGCTATTTTCATCTTTCTCCCAATATCAAAACGGATTTAGGTGACTACATTTGGCAATCTAGAGAATTTTGGGGATTGCAGTAACGTACAAGAGTGAATGAAACAAGAGACTATGTTGGGTCTAATACACGAAGAATACTTCTAGTTAACTGTCACATCGCGGCCTTTATCCGCGTTGGGATCATCTATACATCCGGATAAGGCAAGGATGCAATCTAACACTGAAAATCTATGTAGAGAGTGAGTAATTTTAAGTGCCTAATTACCAAGTCCCCTGCGGAGCCTACGAGCAAAAAGGGGACTGTAGGAGAGTAATCTATACACATTTGGCGCGTTTCATCAGTGGTTCCCGACCGATTTTGGGCCATGCCCCACTTGGGAATTTCTAAAATTCTGGCGCCTTCATCTGTAGTATTTAATTGTTACATGTATGCCAGTTACACATATACGTACATACAACATATTTTTATGTATGCATACTGTATATGCATCGTATGTATTAACAAGCATTAACATTAACACTCTCACTCAGGCTCACTACAAAACAATTTACTCATTCTCGAACTGTCCCCTTATTCTGTTGATATAGTAAGTGCACAACCTACGCATGTCCCACCAAAATATTACCATGCTCCACTGGTGAGGCATGCGCCCCACGTTAGAAATCATTGGTTTAGATGAATAGGGTTTTGGGGATATGTGTAGTTCCGCACAAAGTCATCTTTTGTAGATTTGATATGTTGATGCGATCAGGAATTTTGCTTACATGATTTTCCGTACCCTTCATTATCATACGCAATACTCAGATCACAAAAGTGAAATAATTATTATTATTATTATTATTATTATTAATATTATTATTATTATTATTATTTCCTTTGATTTCTGGTGTATACACTTTTCTTTCCGGGTCCGACCAGAGATCTAACGTCAGAAATGGCATCATGACATTTTCCACTGAGAAGTTTTGAAAAAAAAATTCACACGTGTTTTATACAGATACCAGCCCTTCGTAAGGTGTGGGGCTGTACTTGTGAGAACAATTTTTTTTATTTCTTTAAGTCATGTGCTACCAGAAATCCATTCAATGAGTCTACTGGAATCTTTTGCTATCAATCCGAGGGCCTCGAACTAATACTGCAATTGTTGATGTTCCCATGTGCCACATTTGTAAGATTTCGATTTCAAGGTCCTTGTATTTTGATAGTTTTTTAAAGAACTTCAAAGATACATTACAGTCTGCAGAGACTGCCATTTCAATAAGGAGGCAATATTTTGTTTGCGGTCTGTAATCACGATGTCTGGGTTATTTGCTTTGATTATTATTATTATTATTATTATTATTATTATTATTATTATTTCCTTTGATTTCTGTTGCATACCCATTTCCTTCCGGGTCTCAAACAGAGACTTAAGGAGATGGTATAATAAAAATTTTCCATTGGACATTTTAGTCAAAAAATATAAAAATAAAATTACCTAAAAGCACACTCATTTTCTATTGATAAAGCCCGATCGTAAGGCTGTCACTGTGAGAATATTTTTTGTATTTTTTTAAGGTATTGGTTATTCAATGAGTCTATTATTATTATTATTATTATTATTATTATTATTATTATTATTATTATTATTATTATTATTATTATTTAAGTGAGACAATAATAAAATAGAATAAACATTAGTCAAAAATTAACATTAGGACAAGTCATGAATAATTTCTGTTTTATTAACGTTATTTTTCAGAAATATAAAGTACAATTACATATTTTCTATTAATTGATATGGAATATCTCTTAAACATGTTCCATGGGGATTGAATAAAGAGAGATCAGTTCAAAATTCCACATAAATTACCGAAAATAACAGAGGCCTGAAGATGACCGGAGTATACAACGACCGAAACGTTGTGAGTATAATAATCATACTGTTTGAAGAATTAATTACAGATTTAATTGCAAAAAATTATGTTGACTCATAAATAAAATACGATTACCTTGCATTCAATTATATATACACCATTATTTGCAATGACTTTTTGCTGCTTTTCATTACAACTTCTCAAGCCATGGCGATTAGTAAACAAGTAGTATTAAAATAATATTCTCTTGAAATTTATTATTATTAGATGAAGCATTGTCAGCCATGATTAATTTTTCACTATTATTTCTATCATCCTAATTTTACTTGCTTTTCATTGCTACTTCTCAGGCCATAAATCTATGGCGATTAGTAAACAAGTAGTAAGATTCTCTTGAATGTTTATTATTATTAGATGAAGCATTGTCAACCATTATTAATTTTTCATTAGTACTTCTTTCATCTGAATTTTGCTTCCTTTTCATTGCAACACCTAAGGCCATCCGTCTATGGCAATTAGTAAACAAGTAGTAATATTCTCTTGAATTTTATTATTATTAGATGAAGCATTGTCAACTATTATTAATTTTTCATTAGTACTTCTTTCATCTGAATTTTGCTTCCTTTTCATTGCAACACCTAAGGCCATCCGTCTATGGCAATTAGTAAACAAGTAGTAATATTCTCTTGAATTTTATTATTATTAGATGACGCGGTGTCAGCCATGATTAATTTTTCACTAGTATTTCTTTCATCTTAGTTTTTCTTGCTTTTCATTGGATACCAATTGAGTAAATCTGCGCAGCTTTTGATAGGAAAAAAGTTTTAGGCTAGCTCCTGAATCTGGTTTTCATTAGAGAAATCTTCCGCCCATCAAAAAGTATTTTGCAGAGATCGAGAAGGGTAATAATCAGCCGGATCAGGTAGAACAGACCAACCGAGTTCCATAAAATGTTCCATTGTTATTCTTACTGCATATGGCTTTGTTAGCGAGGAGAAAAAACGTTTTTTCTCTAATCCACTGTGTACGCTGCCATTACGGTGCAAAGCTAAGGTCTGATTAGTAGTTAGGATGATATATTAGTCATTACAATTATTCCCAAATTGGAAATTACTTATGACTCAATATAAAAGTTGACAATCATCCATGTAATAAAAATACAGTTCCAGATAATTTTTATTTACTAAAGGCCATAGACTGATGATCTGAGTTGTTACACTATTGAAGGAAAGCATGAAGAAAGGACTAAACCAATTGAAAGAAGACCGAAAGCATGGCTGTTAGCAAAAGGAATATGCATTGAAGATACATAAAAAAAGTGAAATAATTTAAATACACCTGGGAAGGTGTTTTAACAGACGATAGAAAGTGCGACAATGAAATACGATTACGCATTGTAAAAGATGTCTTCCAAAAAGTAAGGAAAGTATTAAGAGACAGGAAAATTTCGTAAGAAAGAAAGAAAAACTATCTGAATTTTTTCAGTCCCCTTATAGGGCAGTGAATGATAGACAATCTCCTCAAAGATAACGAAGATACTTGAAGCACCAGAAATATGGTTCTACAGAAGGATGTTGAGGATACCATTTACTGAACATGTGAGCAACAACGAAGTTTTACAGAAAATTGAAACAAAACGGACACTTATACTTAATATTCTAGGGCACAGATTGAGAAAAGAATCCTTGGAAAATTTGATACTCACAGGACAGATTAAAGGCAAGACGGACAAAGGAAAACAAGACCTACCTAGCGAGTTTGTGTAAATGGATGGCAGAACAGGGTTTAGGCGAATTTAAAAAAAAGACAAAATTTATTAAGAGCTATAAAGGACAGGAAGTTGTGGAGAGATATAAATGCCTATGTCTTGAAATGACAGAGCACAAAGAAGAAAAAGAATGGCCGTAGACTGATGAGCTGAGGTTTTACGTTGAAAAGTAGCAACAATTAAGATGAAAGGAAAATCGTAAGAAATATTGGCCGAGAACATCATTTCATCTTAATTATAATCTAGTTTAAGATAATGATTATGTTTTGTTCCTTAATGACTCTAGACTGACCGTCTGAGGAGTTGCAATGAAAAGCAACTGAAATTAAAAGAAATACACGAAAAAAAGATCGAGATTTGTGTAGGTGGCAGGGCGAGTCCCAGCTGTAAATGTCAAGGGTAGTGGGACTAAGCAATATAGCACATGCCATGGAAACAGCGATAGAGCACCGACAGTTTTATATGTGCGAAAGAGGGTGCATGGTGCAAAATAATTCATTATCCACAAGTCCGCAGGTACTTAAAAAAAAACCTATCAAAAAAGGTAAATGAGGACTGGGCAGCTCCAACTCAGATATGGCAGCAATACTCCATACTAGTCAAAATGGCTGACAACGCTTCATCTAATAATAAACATTCAAGAGAATATTACTACTTGTTTACTAATCGCCATAGACTGAAGGCCTGAGAAGTTGCAATGAAAAGCAAGTAAAATTAAGATGAAAGAAATACTAATGAAGAATTAATTATGGCTGACAACGCTTCATCTAATAATAGTAAAATTCAAGAGAATATTACTATGTGTTTACTAATCGCCATAGACTGATAGCCTTAGTAATTTGGTATAAAAGGCATTTAAGATTATGATGAAAGATACTAACTTATAATTCAAAGGAGGCTCTGTTCTTCTTCTGGATCGATAGAAATACTTAAAGAGGCAGTTGTATATATCTGTAACGAGGTTACTTAAATTCATAGATATGGGATTAAGAATTTGCAGTCATTTTTGTAAGTGACTTATGAAATAAGTGTAGAGAAACAAGATATAACACCCACTTAGACTATATCAGTGAAGTGTTTAATGGTTATTATTAATTTCGTATTACCACACCAAAGTTCCACTGACAAATTAGGCGTGTTAACTTCAACATTTCTTGCCGTAAACTTGTAAAAGCGTTAGGTTTAAAGATAAAATCTACACCCGTGTTTAAGAGATAAGACGCATTTAATATCAGAGCGTCGATGAAAATGGCGGATATTAGAGTTATATTTAACTAGAACTTGCAACAGATTACCATAAGGTGGAAAGCAGAGAAACATAAAATAGGCCAATAAGAATTGAGAGATGCAACATCAACCTTTCTACTACAGCATGATCGCAGTCCTTTCTTATCGGAACTTAAGTCATTTTAAATATAATGTTCTATTCTCTTAGTAAGGCTTACATTATTTTTTTTTTATTATTCTTTGTAATTCCCAATGAATTTCCGTTTTTCCATTGCTATTTACTAAATGCCTCCACAATTCCACTAAGACATGAACATACATAATGAAAAACATAATAAAAGCAGTTTTATCGTCAAAATCTTTGTCTTTATTAAGAGGAGAGACTAAATTATTTTTTTAATTATATTTTTTATTCTTTTTAGAACGTACGAAATATTGGTTAATTTTTTTATTTCTTCAGCGGGAGACCAAAGATTAGTATAGGGAATTTTAGCATCTTTTTTGCAGTGAAAAAACATCGATTTGGAAATTCTTGCAAAAATTAATTGTTGGATTTTAATTAAACTTTCAGGATTTATTTACAAATGAATGAAATTATTTTAGAAATAATTCATTTTTAGAAAATCTTGGTAAAAACATGTTTTTACGTCTGTTACCCCCCCCGCACTTATTTAATTTTATGAAACTTTGACAAAATTAACTTTTGTACCACATAATGTTTATATTAATTATACACAGAACGCCTTGGAAAATTTAGATCATCAATTTTTTTATAAAACAAGAACCCCACTTATCTGCTCTGAATTGTAAAATAAAAATGCAATAAAACTAATCCATTATCTAATGAGAAAAGTTTCTAATACCTTAATGAACAAAATACACTGGCGAAATTAAATTTAAGACCGATGGTTAAAGTTAGATTCATTTCGGAATATGTTTCTAATAAAAAAATATAAATTTGTTTTATTGTGTACGCTTTATGCAGAACTAGCAGCATGGCCCGGCGTTGCCCGTGCTTGATTCAAAAATCATACGACTCATACAGCAATCGCTATCACTTGAATTAAAATATTTTTGCCCTTCCTTACCTTTAAAGGAGTGCCCTTTGCCGTGCTGATGTTGCTACATGCCTTACTTCTTGCCTATCTCACACTGCGAATTTTTTCTAAGCTCTATACTAAACATTAAATCTGTTACGAAAAAAGAACTAAACAAAATGAACACAAAACGATCAGCTTTAAAAAAGGAAAAACCGAATGAAAAAAAGAATGTTAACAACAAATACTTTTTCACACCCAACCCAGTTCTGCGGAATCAGAATCAACGTTGAGTTTAAGTAAGCGAATGAGCCAATTGGAGTAAAGTGCCATGCAGATTAAATTTTTTCCCACTTGTGACGAATGCAGCTATCGATTTTTATTTGCATGTTAGTTAACATTCGTGTCAGTCAGCTGTTGGCTCTCACGCTGGTCAATAGAATCTTCCTGCCTATTCGTGGCAGCCAGCTATAGGCTCTCACTCTGGCCAGTAGAAAATGGCCGCAAACTACATGAAAACTGCCATAGAAGCATGGAAAAATCGATTAGTTCCACTATCGATGGGAGTTGGGAAATGCAAAGTCGGTCTTGGCCTTCTCGCTAACTTGGAGCATTTGCATGCAAAACTTGGTCAAATCCGTCGAAAATTGTGGCGGTGCATTCGTTACACACACACACACACACACACACACACACACACACACACACACACACACACACACACATCCTGCCTTTTATAGATAGAGATTTATTTCTCTTTTGAATGATGTAAAGATTGTATATTTTTCTACAACTCGAAAAATTTTAATCCTGGATTAATTTAAATTATAATAATTTTTATTAAAAATATTGAAGATCTAAAAAAAAAATTCTTCAACGCTGGAGCGAGTATATTGGAGAAATCTTCCACGACGAAAGAGAACAACCAGCAATACACAGAACTACCGACGGAACTGGAATTCTGAAAACCAAAATAGAAGCTGCACTGGCCAAATTGAACAGAAACAAGGAGGCAGGGTCAGGCGGAATTGTAACGAGAATGCTGACAGCATTAGATGACTTTGGCATAGGCACGATCACAGAAATATTAAATGAAATCTACAACATATATAGCGGAAGAACTTAACAGATCAATCTTCATAGCAATGCCCAAGAAACCAGGTGCAAACGAATGCGAACTCCACCGAATAATCAGCCCAATGAGCCACGTCACAAAACTCATCATCCATATTCTGATGAATAGAGCGCGCAGCAGAATCGGGCCAGAGATAGGACAAGAACAGTGCGGGTTCGTTAAAGACATCGGAACAAGGAATGCGATATTCATTCTCAGAATATTATGCAGAAGGCGAAATACCTATGTTTCAAAGACTACGCAAAGGCCTCCGGCAAAGTGAGCCAAAAAGATCTGTTGGAACTCCTCAGCAACCTTGATATATTCGGGGAAAGATATTAGAATAATCAAGAACCTATACTGGCAGCAAACAGCATGCATGCGCATAGAGACCGAGTTCAGTGACTATAAAAAATAGAAAGGGGCGTAAGGCAAGGATGTGTTCAACCTATACAGCGAGGCAATTCTGAGAGTATTGGAAACCCTATCGAGATTCAGCATCGGCGGCCAAAATCTTAACAACAGAAGATACGCAGATGACACAGTTCTGAGAGAAGACACGGAAAAGAAATTACAAAATCTCCTGCAGAAGGTAGCGAAGGAGAGCGAGATTTGCAGGCCGGGGACACTAAAATCAAACAGGTGCGAAAGTTTAAATATCTGGGAAGCGTTTTGACAGAGGACGGTAAGTGCGACCCTGAAATCCGTAGACGTATTGGGATGGCCAAGAGCGCATTCCAAAAAGCTGGGCAGAGTATTGCGAGGCAGGAGGATTTCTTTGGTAACAAAGAAAAGAATACTGAGCTGTTACGTGACATCTACCACCCTTTACGGCAGCGAATGTTGAACGGTCTTAAAGATGAAGAAGAGACTCGAGGTGACGGAGATGTGGTTATACAGAAGGATGCTGAGGATATCATGGACCGAGCGTGTGAGTTACGATGTGGTCTTATGATGCAAACGAGGAGGCTTATACTTAACATCAGGAAGAGGCAGCTGAAGTTTCTTGGACATGTAACGAGGAAGAAGGGCCTGGAGAATCTGATACTCACAGGTTGAATAGAGGGAAAGAGAAACGAGGGAAAACAACGCATGACATACCTGGCGGGTGGATGGCAGAACGTTGTCTGGAGAAGGTGACAAGGGATCTAGGGTAGTGGAGAGCCATGATCGCCTACACCCTTGAAAGGACGCGGCACATAAAAAGAAAAGCTGTTACGGAGGTGAACAGTCTTTATCCCATTCATGAGCAAGCGGTGCTTTTGAACCGAACTTTTATGTGCACGTTGCAGCTGCTGAACATATAAATATGCATTTAGTGCATTTTTGTCAATCCACTACGTATTGTGTTGAACATTGTTGTATGTTAGCGCACTCCAAATTTATTCTTAACCGCCATCTTTGATTAGCAGTTAGGATGACACATTCGTCATTATAATTGGCTCCTAAAAACGGGAATTACTGGATTTGATGGCATATAAGGCGCACTTTTTTTAACTAAAAATATCTTTTAAAATTCCGCTGCATCTTATATACCATATGTAGGCTTAAAATTCGCGACAGTCGGTCGAACTTAGCTAACTGCTAATTACTATTAACTTAGACTTAAATATGATGAAGCAATGAAACACGTGGATGGCAATGCCTGATTACGACCTTACACTTACAGGAAGAATAAAAAGACCCAGCATTGCACAAGTCTGCGAATGGGTGAAGCAAGCTTGGGATAATATTAGAGGAGAAATTGTTGTAAAATCTTTTAAAAGGCGTGGCATTAGCAATGCTCTCAATGGAACTGAAGATGACGGATTATTTAATGACGACGATAGTAGTATTGAAAATGAGTATCAGAGTTTTGGTAACGAAGACGACGAATTTTATGAATTTGAAGATGAATAAAATTTTAATGGTAACTGTACTGTTTTGCTCAATTGTAATAATTGCTTGATTATTATTTTGTTTTCTTACCTTTGGATATAATAAAGTTTTTATAGGCTTGTGTTTTTTTTTTCCTATTATTTTTCGTTTAATTGTAATCATGGCTAGTTTAACAAAAATAATAACTCATAAATATAGCCTAGCGTGTATAACATTTACTAATAATTTTATTAATTTTACTAATTACTAATTTTTTCTTGATTTTCCTTGCCGAAAAATGCCGTCAAATACGGTACTTATGATTCAAATATCAAACACAGAAGAAAACGTAATTGTTGCTGATCTCCTCTTCGTATTTCAATCTCACATCCATCTCCGCTTATCGCTCCATTACAAGATCAGTTTTCAAAAGTATTAAAACTGGAACCTGGGGACTATTTATCAGAACAGTCCCTTCCCTGTGTCGTGACTAAAAACGCGTTTTACTTTGTAAATTGTTTTATATTTCTGATAACATTTGACGGATTAGTCATTCGTCACTTGTTTTTTTATTCTTCTTTTTTCCGCTTTTTCATCAAACTCTGCCACAATTTTAAGCGTTTTCTTGCGAGGGTCCTCTGGGTAAAATAGAATAATTTGTCACCCAGCTTCTGTAAAACAAATTAGAGATAAATAAATATTTAATGGGTAGGAATTAAAGAATGAATGAAAGAAAGAAAAAGACAAAAAAAAAAAAAGGCAAGAAAGAGAAAAAAAAGGAGAATTCGGTAAGAAAAAGAAAATAAACAAACGTGGGTAAAATTAGAAAGAATCTATCTATCTCTCCCTCTCTCGGTCTGTTCCATGTATGTATGTAATTATATCTATCTATCTATCTATCTATCTATCTATCTATCTATCTATCTATCTCTCTCTCTCTCTCTCTCTCTCTCTATATATATATATATATATATATATATATATATATATATATCAGTCTGTTCCATGCATGTATCTATCTATCTATCTATCTATCTATCTATCTATCTATCTATCTATCTATCTATCTCAGTCTGTTCCATCTATGTATGTAATTATGTCTATCTATCTATCTATCTATCTATCTATCTATCTATCTATCTATCTATCTATCTATCTCAGTCTGTTCCATCTATGTATGTAATTATGTCTATCTATCTATCTATCTATCTATCTATCTATCTATCTATCTATCTCAGCCTGTTTTATGTATGTATGTATATATGTATGTATGTATGTATCTATATGTCTCTTCGTCTATCTATCTATCTATCTATCTATCTATCTATCTATCTATCTCTCTCTCTCTCTCTATATATATATATATATATATATATATATATCAGTCTGTTCCAAGTATCTATCTATCTATCTATCTATCTATCTATCTATCTATCTCTCTCTCTCTCTCTATATATATATATATATATATATATATATATATATATATATATATCAGTCTGTTCCATCTATCTATCTATCTATCTATCTATCTATCTATCTATCTATCTATCTATCTATCTATCCCAGTCTGTTTCTTTCTTTCTATCTATCTTTCTCAGTCTGTTTCTATCTTCTTTCTATCTATCTATCTCAGCCTGTTTTATGTATGTATGTATATATGTATGTATGTATGTATCTATATGAGTCTCTTCATCTATCTATCTATCTATCTATCTATCTCAGTCTGTTGCATGCATGTATGTATGTATGTATGTATGTATGTATCTATCTATCCCAGTCTGTTTCTTTCTTTTTATCTATCTTTCTCAGTGCGTTTCTATCTATCTATCTATCTATCTATCTATCTATCTATCTATCTATCTATCTATCTATCTATCTATCTCAATCTGTTTCATGTATGTATGTATGTATGTCTATCTATCTATCTATCTATCTATCTATCTATCTATCTATCTATCTATCTACTAGCTAGCTACTAGCTAGCTAGCTACTAGCTAGCTAGCTAGCTAGCTAGACTTTCTCTCCGAGGCTTTTTTCTTTTTTCTTCTCTTCTTTCATTTTGAACTGGATTAAGGTCTTACTGAGTTCATATTTCCCAACACCATTTGTACTGCTTCCTGGTGACGTCAGAGTATGACGTTGTCATCTATATATCACATCCATGCTGTTGACTTCGGTAGTACTGTTCCTAATACCATTTTCTCGAAGCATTTTATGTATACCTTTTCCATCACTGGTGACAACGGTGAACTCATAGCCAAGCCTACCTCCTTCTAGTTAGATGAATATTGTATGTATACAGAACGTCAACATTCCATCAGATTATGTGTTGGGATGTTAGTACGTCAGGAAGAATCGGTTTCAAACAACTGTCGGGGCTTCATCAGTAGGAACTTAATATGTACAAGGTTACCATCTATTGACCCTCTGATCAACCGCAGTAAGTGTTCCGAGTACCTAACAAAAGATGAAGAGTTCTCTGTTAGGGCGTTGATCATCAACCAGGAATCTGCTCAGTCAGCTGCATGCTGAAGCCCTGCAGCTGATTCTAGGTCAAAATAGGATACCAACTGCGAATCAAGGGGAGACAATGCATATGTGGCAGCTTGGTGTAACGTTGAGCTGTCTATATTTATTCAGTGCGAAGTAACCTTTGTTCGTATTTAGGATATGTGAGAGCTTCCTTTCAGGCTTTAGGGTATTACTACTGGCACAATGAAAGGCTCAAGAGCCAGTCAATGTAGCGACTTATTGAAGGAGATTGTTTTAAGAGCGTAAAAACAGGAAGTTGTTCATATTATGAGGAGATGTAGAATACATAATGGTTGACTCTAGAGTCGAAGAGGTTACTAACGTAATTGTCGGGAAGCATCATTTTGGGAGTTTGCTTCAGAAAGTAAGTTCTGGGAAAAATTGAAATTTAACATTTGAAATACGAAGGAAATGAGAATGAGCCGACTCTGTGTATGTGGCATAGCGGGTTCTGATGAAACTAATGTCTTTTTAATTTTTGAGTGGACTCTATTTCATTTGATTTGTTTTCCTGTCTTCTGTCTTTCCTTCTCTCAGTCTGTTCACAAATAATATTTCTATTAGGTTGGTGCAAAAATAATGACGTAATAATATCGTTTTTGACGTTAAAAATACGTCAAAAAACGACATTATTACGTCATTATTTGTGCACCAACCTAATATCTGTCTATTGTTCGGAAAATGATTTACGATTCTAAAATTAATTTTTATTCGAGCATTAATGTATGCAGTCTCTGAATCAGTTAAAAGAGAAAGCAAATGTGTTAAAATGTTATTCATGTTCTCATGATAAAGCTCTAAATGTTTGGACGCTAAGATATTTTTGAATGTTAGTTTCCGCATCCTTCTTTGCAACGGAATGTCTCTTGGCTTTTTGTTTTTGTTAAGATGCTTGAAAAAGTCGTACTCAGTGGACGAGAGGTCAGTGGGATATGGTGGTAAAGTCTCGTATCCTAAGTCATTGAGCTTCTGCAGTATCATTCTGGGGATATGCAGCCGAGCATATTCCTGAAGCAATATTCGACCTCGTCGATTAATCAAGATATATACCCCCCCACGCGGTCAGATGTGGCACAAGGCCGAAGTTAACGTGGGGTATCCGAGCCCATAGAATCGGCTAAAAAATTCCCCGTAGACACCGTATAAAACGGGGTCGAGTAGCTGTTTCCCGAGACGAGACTCTGCCCTTCGACATAGCCTCGTCTGAGGATTCACTCTGCCCGGAGGCAGAGAGTTTGACCAGCACAGTTTCTGATAGTAAACTTTAGCAGTGATGCTCTGGTTAGATTCCATAAATCTGTAATGAATAACGCCAAATGGAAACCATTTATAGAATTTCTTTACCTTGCCAATTGTCTTGAGATTGCTCAACATTGCATAAATGCTGACATCCATTATCTAAGATATATTTCTCACACTTTGACGTAGGTTTTGTTTAACTAGTGTTATCAGATATTGATTGTAAATCGTAGATGAATGTTCGCTACCAAATAGATCTTCAAGACACGTGTATCCAAAGCAGAACTTCAGAAACCAGTGACATAATACACATGCTCTGTTCATGTTGGCAGCAGTTTGAGAAACATTATGAACAAAATTAAAAACTTGAAAAAAATCAATAAACGCGTTTCTTCTTTTTCATGTTCAGAATAAGGGTTATATAATGTTTTTAGTTTAATTCTGAAAGCAATTGATATAAAATTGATAAAGAAGACATCTTAGTCATTAGGAATGAGTAATATATTTTTTGTGAAACTATTATAATATATTAGAACACAATTAAAATTCTAAAACCGGACATTATTTCCCGAACGACGTAATGCATCTATCTATCTATCTATCTATCTATCTATCTATCTATCTATCTATCTATCTATCTATCTCAGGCTGTTCATTATCTATCTATCTATCTATCTATCTATCTATCTATCTATCTATCTATCTATCTATCTATAACTGGTTTTCACATTTGTACTGAAGTGCTAAACTTTTCTCTTTTTGTGCGAGTTCTTTTTCTTTTTTCTTCTCTTCCTAATTTTCAAAGGGACTCAAACAATATCCATCTTTAAGCAAGCATTCGTAAACGTAAAACAAATTATTCGCTTGATCAGCCTTAATCGTAAGGTCAACAGCTCCGGTACTCTCTGGGTGGGTGGCAAACGACATCCTAGTCTTTCTTAATCGACATGTCGTCTTTTACAAAATAACAACACGTCAATCTTCAGAAGTGAAACACGCGCACACACACACACACACAATTGCTGTAAATACCAAATGAACTTAGTCACTGATGACAAATTCTTCCCAGTTTTCGGAAAAGTTTAGAAAAAGCCCTAGCTTTACCATTCTGTTAAGAACAATCTGGTGCGTTTCTGAGAGAAAGCTTTTGCGACGGAAATTCTTTCGAACCTGTCTTTCAAGCCCTTTTCTTTCAAGAAATCTTCTAATTTTTTATTAACACCTGGTGTTTGTCAAGTGGTTCACTTTTATCTTACGAATAAGTAAAGACTGAAGGGAAGACGTTGAAAGGTCATTTAGGACAAAAAGAAAAGGGGAAAAAGATCCCTCTGGTCTAATTGTAATGGTGAAGAAATGTTGACATTGTCCCTTACTTTGCCCTCGGTTTCAGCGCTCAGTGTTCGATATCGCGTAATGGTCGAAATTTGTCCATTTTTACTCTTCTTCAGCCTTCAAGCAAGTAGACAGTTGTTTGTTTAATTCTAGTTAGGATAGAATAATATCAACAAGTTTCTCTGAGCTCAATATAAATTAATATACTGAGAGGTAATAATAATAATAATAATAATAATAATAATTACAAAGAACAGGAGCGATTATATTACAGATACTTATTTGAAATTTATCCACTGTGCCATGTGTCCTAATGTGGATAAAGGCGTTGGTTAGATCCAGTTACAGAACCCAGAGAGTGTGAGTTCAATATCCGGTTAAGGCAGTGGAGAATTTTCAGAGGGAAAATTAACAGGAGATAACTGATAACTGACATCCATTAAACATGGCACGTGGAACTAGAAGACTCTACCCCAGTGGGCGAAATAAATGGTTCACTTCGACCTTCCAACCACCTGAAGAAGGCCGGAGCGTACAACGGCCGAAACGTTGTAATAAACATGGCGACAAAGATGAGGGCAATAGTCCGAATAATGTAAATAATGTACATAATACCACTTCTCAGAAATATAGACACTTATTTGAAAGTTCTCAAAAAACGTCATTATCGTTTCTATTAGAGTCCTTTCTTTAAATTTTACCACGAAAGTTCACGATTGATTATATTACAGACCCTTCTTTGGATTTTGTCAAGAAAAATCAGGATCGATTATAGTACAGTCCATTTTTTCAATTTTCTCAAGAGATCTCAGGATCGATTATATTACAGACCATTCTTTGAATTTTGTCTTGAAATGTCAGAATCGATTATATCACAAAACCTCAAGGGCACATGACACTGTGGATAAAGGCGTTGGTTAGATCCAGTGACAGAACCCAAAGAGTGTGAGTTCAATACCCGGTTAAGGCAGTGGAGAACTTGGAGAGGGGAATTAACAGGAGATAACTGATAACTGACATCTATTAAACATGGCACGTGGAACTAGAACGGTCTACCCCAGTGAGCGAAATAAAGGGTTCAGTTCGACATTGTAACCACCTGAAGAAGGTTGGAGCGTACAACGATCGAAACGTTGTGATAAATATGGCGACAAAGATGAGGACAATAGTCCGAATAATGTATATAGGGGTTTTATTGTAGAAGTAAATAGTGTACATAATACCTCATCTCAGAAATATAGACAGACAAAGACTTCGTTAATCTTGTCAAGAAAAGTCAGGGTCGATAATAGTAGAGTCCCTTCTTTGAATTTTGAGAAAAAAAAGTCAAGATCGATTATATTAGAAACGTTTTTTGAATTTTGTCAAGAAACTTCTGATGAACTCATCCAATTTTCTTTATAAAGATTTCTACAACATTCTCGCCTGTAGACGAAAATAGTCTGTTTAATGAATATATTGAGCGTCTACACACACACACACACACATACACATACACATATCCACTAAGAATAAAAAAAATTCCTTTGTAATCTTCAGTCTAGTATCTTTTTTTGGCACTACTGCACATGCGCCAACTTTTAATCCCAATGTTCCACACTTTTCCTAGCTCTCGGGCAAGATCCTTGTTTTTGATTAGTTACACCGTCAAAAAATTGTTTAAATTATTTACATGATGCGTTTTTCATGTTAATTAACCTTTTTGATTATTTCATCATATTTGTATGGAACTTATTTCACAAAACTCATCATTTTTGTTTACATTCTACGACTGTCAACTAAAAAGCCTGGATCGGAAATAATTTTGAATTTCTCCTGTTGATGGGCTCCCGTGACATAATCTGTAAAATGTTATTCACATCAGTCGAGGCCATAAAAATATTGATTGGTTGATTGATTTGTTGACTGATTCGTTGTTTTTATGGCTTATCAACCCTTTGCAGGTTATTTAACTCCATAAATTAATTTTAGATTCTAATAATGTTTTTTTTTTGGTGGGGAGTGATAAACATTTACTGAAAAAAATCCTACTAATTAACCCAAAGCTGGAGTGAGAAGTAGATTCATACCTTTCCTTAGGGTATTTACGTGTAAGTGAATATGATAAACCCGTATTGAATTGGAGCTCGGCTCTCCGATAGCGAATCCAGAGCTGTTAGCCATTAAACCACCCGCACGTCCAAGCACTCACCCATCTAGGTACTGACTAGATTCGACGTTGCTTATCTTCGGTGATCATACGAGAAATGTGAAAGGAAATGAAGGCTTGGAGAATCTGATACTCACAGTGCAGATAGATGGAAATGGAGATTAGGAAAAGCAACACGTCATATACTTAGTTGGCTTAAGCAAGTGGATGGCAGAACAGGGTCTGGGAGAAGAATCAAAGGGTTAAAACATATTGAGAACTACAAGCGATAGTGGGAAGTGGAGAGCCGAGATCGTCTACGTCCTGAAGGGACACGGCACATAAAAGAAGAGGAGGTCCGTAAGTCGCCCTAATGATAGCAAATGCGGGGTCTATTCTCATCTTACTTCTGTTTGTTTGTTTGTTTGTGTTTTATGGCATATCAACCACTGTGGGTTATTTAATGCCAAATCCAGTTTATATGAATTTTAAATGCCTATTTTGTATAGAATAAAAAACGTATAGCTGGCAACATTATTGTTTCAAAAAAAACGTATAGCTGGCAACATTATTGTTTCAAAAAAACGTATAGCTGGCAACATTATTGTTTCAAAAAAACGTATAGCTGGCAACATTATTGTTTCAAAAAAAACGTATAGCTGGCAACATTATTGTTTCAAAAACTTAGAGCTGGCAACATTATTTTTCTGAAAACATTATCTGAGACCTTGCTGTTGGATGCAGTTTATCGCCATACCCAGGACGCGGATGTAGTTTACCGTCATACCCAGGACGCGGATGTAGTTTACCGTCATACCCAGGACGTGAGCAAAACCTGGAAAACTAGCAGTTCACTATTTACCCATAGCAGGGACCCTAACAGGTGCTACCACCCCGGGTCAAGGTGGACCTGGGAACACCAGCAATTAAGAGGTGGTTCCACGCCCCTCAAAACCTCCAGATCAGAGGCCTTGCTGTTGGATGCAATTTAACGTCATACCCAGGACGCCTCATTGGGGGGGGGGTCTTACCCCTCTACAGAGGTGCAATCGGCGTATTCTAAAGCCCCAGCCGACAGGGCTTTCTTACTTCTGATTGAAGCTATTAGCAAAACAGGCAGTGAAGATGAAATTATGCAGTGAAGATAAAATTAAAATAGAATTGTCTTCAATTAATAATAATAAAATCAAATGATATTACAGAGTCTAAATATGAAATTCAGTCAGTTATGTGCTATGCGTGATACACGCTTAGGTAATCACGTATCTTTCGATACATGACTGACGAGGCAGATATTTTCCCGCAGTAGGTTACCATTTCTTTCTGCGGTATATCAATTGCCATCCAAGGCTATAGAACCCGTAGCTAAGGTAGAAGACAGGGATTCATACATTTCCCAAGGGTATTAGAATGTAAGTGAATGTAATGGATTCGCCAGTCAATGGATTTTACTGGAATTCGATTCCTTAATCCGAGCCGCTAGCCGTTACCCCCCCCATGCTTTGTAATATGAAATTACGAGAATAAATTATTAGTTTACAGTTTCTAGTATCACCTGACTGTCAACAGCATTTACTCTGTGTTAAACTAAAAGCAGAGGAAAAACGTTTGCACATGTAAAAAAAAAACGGAAATATTTTCAACAAGGCGATATTTTATATATATATTTGTTTTTATATAACTGAATAACAAGAGAAAATACGCTAGTATGCATGCCAAAGAAAGATGACCTTCAAAGGGAGTTCCAATGGGGTACAGAATTAATTTCAACATCACCCTCCTCGACGCGAATGAATATGAACCTTTATTGTTGATAACTCCAAAACGGTAGATTTTATCAAAATTTCTTTGTTATTTTCGAATTAAGCATGTACATTTACACCTAAATGGAACTATTCGGGAAATCTTTATTAGAAACTGAGCGCAGGGCTTGAACTGCAAGTTACCCTTTTGAGGTTCCGAGTAGAAATTAATTCTGTCACCTGTTCCAATTCTGCTTCAGGACAATGCTCGGCCGCATGTTGCTAGGAAGACAGTGTAGAAGATCATTGACTTGAGTTACGAGACTTTGTCACATCCACCATTTTCCACTGATCACTCGTACATGGAGAATTCATTTTTTCAAACATCTTGACAATTTTTGAAGCTAAAAGACATTCCGTTGCAAAGAAGATGTGAAAACTATATTCAAAGATTTCTTGGCGTTCAAACCTTTAGTTTTATCGTGAATTCATAAATAACCTTTGTAACTCGATGTTAAAGTTCCATATTTTGACTGATTTAAAACAACATAAATACATCAATTCAGGAATAAAAGTTGATTCTAAAATCGGAGATTATTTTCCGAACAATAGAGAGACACCATTTTTTTTATGAAGAATTGTGAGTGGTAATGCACGTGCGTGTGTGTTTGAGTGTTCGTCTGTGAAAGGTCAGTCACTAAGGGGAAAGATATGCCCTGTCCGGAACAAGGTCCCCGTGTTGTTGCCACTAAAGCTTGCTGGAATGAAAAGAGAGATATGAGGATAAAGACAGTAATATATGCAAAAGAAAGAAGATATTGGAAGTTATAAATTGTGTGTGTAATACATGTGGGTGTGTGAAAATTCGGTTATAAAGGGCAAGATATGCCAGGGACAACGTCCCGGTGGTGTTGTTACGAAGGCATATTGGGAGAAAAAGACAGATGAGGATAAAGATAGGAAGTGTTCTGCTTTTACAGGCACTTTACAGCGCCCTCTAACGACTTCTTTTAGAAACTGGCGAAGCTATGTAGGGATAACCCTCATGTCATAAAACACAAACATAAGTTCCTCTGCGAGAGAAAATGCCATTTATATATTATGTTATTATTTTCAGTTCTTTCTTTTTCTATTTCTTCCTCTGCATTATTATGCATCATTTTGTTTACCTGTTAACTGTTTATCTGTTGGCTCACGTTTCTTTTTAATAAAAGAAATTACTTGGCTGTGCTACGAGGCGAAGCACACCGTTGCCAACCGCATTGCTTTAGAAGTGTTAACAGCTTTAATTTCATATCACTCCGCGCACGCAAAGATATTTTTCTTCTTTATCGTTTGCAATCGTTATACAGTAAACACTGTTTTCCACGAAGTTTATTTTATATATATATGCCTGTGGAAGGGAGTCAACTTAAGTCTTTGACTATCATTTTTTATTCAGTTTTTGATTGAATAACATTAAGACAAACAAAACACATGCGTAACTGTTTATAGAGTACGTGTATGCGTCAACTTAGACGTAGGGATGTGTGCTTGTATTTGTGTGTGGATGCACGTATATTCGAAGTTTAGTCTGGCATATAACTCTTAACATCAGACAATGGAGAACTCAATGAAAACCCAACACAGTAGTAATCGTTTACTTCTCCCATTCATTTGCTATTACAGTGTAACCCGGATATAAGAGAGTTGTCGGGACCGGATAAGAAGTCTCTTATATCCGAGTTTCTCTTATATCCGGGTTTTGTTTATTTTGTTTAGGTAAGTATGGCTCTAATTTGGGACCAGATAAAATCTCTCTTATATCCGGGTTTCTCTTATATCAGGGTCTCTTACATCCGGGTTACACTGTAGTTATAATAAATTTAGTATGGAAGAATTGAACATAGAATAGGCTCCACGAGGGACACTTTTGTCTAACACCGCAAGATGCCACAATACCAAAACATTAACCTAAGTACTCAAGTTCTTCTTCTTCTTCTTCTTCTTCTTCTTCTTCTTCTTCTTCTTCTTCTTCTTCTTCGTGCCGTGTCCCTTCATGGCGTTGGCGACCATGTCTCTCCACAATTTTCTGTCCTTTGTCCTATTTTCTCTTTTTGTTATCTATGCTAAAATCTGTTCCGCCATCCATTTATACAACTCGCTAGATAGGTTATGCGTTATTTTCCTCTGTCTCTATTGCCTGTTTTGTGAGTATCAGATTTTCCAAGTCCTCTTTCCTCAATATGTGCTCTAGAAATGTCAACGCTTTCAGATGCTAAGAATAAGTGTCCATTTTGTTTCCATTTTCTTTAAAACTTCATCGTTGCTCACATGTTCGATCCTTGATATTCTCAGATTCATCTGTGAGGAAATTGTCCAGCATTCGTTGTCATATAGAAGGACTGATATTACGTAATTTATTTAGTACTCTTCCTTTGTTTCTGAGGAAATTTTCCTGTTTCTTAATACTTTGCTTCTATTTTGGAATGCATATTTGGCTATCCCAATGCGTCTTTATTGCACTTTCCTTCCTCTGTTATCACATTTGCTAGATATTTAAATTTTTGTATTTCACATGTTGAGTTGTTCCATAGTATCATAATAGCCTGGTCAGGTCTAAACTCTCAAATGGATATCCTGCTTCGCGTTCAACCCGTTTAGAAATGTCTAAACTATTAGCGGTATACAACCGTTTTGTCAGTTCGATGGTTAGAAATAACTTCAAACGAGTGAATCGATTAGGTCTTAAAGACGACAATGCTTGCTTTCGATAGGCCCTATGAACGTCAAATTCTCTAAGGCCTCTTTTCTCAGTATGTGTTCATAAATTTCAACGGTCTCTTTCGAACGAAGATGATGGCTTGTCGCTAATCAACACAAATAAAAGATTTACCAAATAACAAAAAAAAAAAAAAAAAAAAAAAAAAAAAAATCAAGTGAAGACTTCCAGCAGCAGCAAATACTAAAATGGATAGTACATGTAATTAAATGTACTAAGAAAAACCTTCCATCACCTCAGGTTTCAGGTAAAAGGAGTGCATCATAGCCATTACTCTGCAGTTGCTAATTCAACAGTTATTTATTTAAATTAGCTTAGTCTGGCACAAGGCCGCAAATTGCACTTGATTTGACCTAATTTGTAGTACTTTTGAGGGTCTTGGTAAAGATCATCCTTCTTTTTGAAGAATTGGGAACTGGTGCTTGAGAATCACAAAGAACTGGAAGAAATAACAGAATTCCAATCTGTTCCAAATATGATTCCAATCCCTTTGTCAGGCCGTACAAAAGAATTCATAGATACTCTAGTTTTGGCAAAGAGACAAGAGTACATCACAGGTTCGAATTAATTGAGACGAGATGCACTTTAGCGACATGAGAACAATATACGTCCATGGATAGACTAAAGGGCTGTGTTCACAATTTCTGGAAGGTTACCAATATCAACTAATTTATGCCAATCAAGTGCTACTGGGAGTGAAAAAGAAGACGTAGGGGCTACTGGGAGTGAAAAAGATGACGCAAGGGCTACTGGGAGTGAAAGAATGAACAGACTTTAGAAGGAATCAGAAACAGGGAACAAGCGATAAACCTCATGTTAAAAAAACGGGGAGGAGTATGAACCGGGTGATCGTGTGCAAATTGATGGTAAGAAACTGGGAAGGTGACCAGAGAAACAAAATTTGCTTAGAGCTATAAAAATAGGAAGTTATGGATGGCCGTGATCGCCTAGGACTGATTTTCCGGCGCGATTACTCAGTCGGAATTGAGATGCTATTGGATTAGATTATGAACTGTGCGGCCGTTTCCGTCATCGTTGTAATGCGACTGTTCATCCTACACGCATATTGCAGGGTTGTTTTTAGAGTGAAGGGAGAATTTTTGGTAGAGTGAAAAAACATTGCATCACCCAGATATGTAACCCCCGATTTACCTCCACGAGATTTCTGCCCTTTCTCCAAATCTAAAATTGCCGTTGAGTTTTAGAGAGCGGAGGGAATTAAGGAGAAGGCGATCAGGTAACTGAGGACGATCCTGAAAGAGGACTTCGAAAACTATTTTGAAAAGTGGAAGGGACAGAGGGAGAAGCAAGTGAGATTAAGGTGAACGTAACAAATCAGCTGATGTTGATCCCAAAAGAGGACTTTGTAGACAGTCTTTTGAGAGGTCGATTGTGTACTGGGATAAGTGACTGATATTAAAGATTACATGATGATCAGCTAACGTTGATCCCAAAAGAGGACTTTGTTGATTTCCAAACAAACATAGACAATTATATTTCAAGTTTGACTGGAGCGTGCGTTTTAATGAAAGATTTTAACAGTTGCTCATAATGTTGTTGCGGATGTTCGTTTATAATTACAAGTCACACCACATCGATGTGGGATTCAACGCTTTTGCTGTGAGTGTGTGCACGTTGTATAGTAAATATTTATGGGCTCCTGAAATATTAGTCTCGCAAACAATATTTGGCGACTCACGTGAATCCGGGTCAAAATAGCATAAACAAAACAAAGAATTTAAAACAAACGGCCATCATATGCATGTATTGACAAAATGTCATTGTATGTGTACATAACTGAAATGAAAGGAAAATACATTGAAACTAGCTATAAGAACGCGTTTGTGTTTCATACACATTTACGTGTGTGCAAAAGTTCATTCAACAGAGGAGCAAGGAAAAGAATGCGTCTTGTTGGCAGTGTTCATTATCAACGTTGAACTGCATCTGGAATCAAAAGGAAAGTGAGAGAGAGAGAGAGAGAGGGGGAAAGAGAAAGAGAGAGAGGGAAAATATGATTGTCTTTTTATAGACTTTAAGAGCGCCCCCTATCGAGTATTTCTGGCAAAGCCAAGTGGGGTAATCCACATTGTATAATAACTGTATAGAAACCAATGTGTGAATTTTGCTTGACTAAATTTGTTTTCTATGGTCTCTGTATTTTGCTTAAATAAATTATCAATTTTATTCTATTGTAAACTAATGAATAATATACCTACCATACCATACTAGATAGTGGCAAACTCCGACCTCCGGGTAAAATTCGATTCACCCTGACATGGCATCTAGCGCACTGAACATGAGGATTAGTTTATTGTTTGTAAATAATACTTTTATATAATTTTATCTATATAAATATTTTAAAAGGAGTTTTTTTTTTAAATATTGATTAAAACGGACATATTAAAACAACAAGGACATAAGTCCCAGTGGATAAAAACGTTAGTTGATGTAACCCAAAGAGTTGTGGGTTAAATAACCGGCTATAACATAGGTGTATAAAACCTTGGGGAGTTGAGTTACTAAAGGAAATTAACTGAAACTGAGACAAACCTGAAAAGGCATGGCACGTGGAACTAGAACAATCTACAACCGTGGACTAAATAAAGGGTTCGGTTTGAATTCCAGCGTATAAAACGTGAAGAAGACAGTCGAAACGTCGTGGATATGGCATTAAAGTTGACGGAAACAGTTCGAATAATACCATTTCAGAAATATAAACTAAAAAAAAAAAAAAAAATTAAGAAAAGGGCGCAAATGATTAAAAAAAATCATCTTCGGTGTTTGTCTTTTTAGTCACTGTGTGCATTTTCCGTTATATTTCGTATTTCATTAGGGGTTTCGGGGCTTCCGACATCATACCCCGTTTCTGCGATGGCCCAGTCGATACTGTGTGCCATCTGCCAGCTACAATTTTCTCTGTATTTAATCACACACAGCAATTCCTGATGGCAGTTTATAGTCCAATCACGGATATCTTCCGGTTCACCAGCAATCTACGTTCTTACATAAAAAGGAAGCAAACGCAGTAACGGAACATGGCGTTGGATTGTTCTCTGAGGAGAGAAGATTGGTAAACAGGTTAAACTATTTTGTGGTTTTACGTTAATTTTTTTTAATCTTTATTTTTTAAAATTCTTTTTCTGGGTTTTGATATTACTACTTTCAGTCAGTTATGTATCATGCGGGATACACGCTTAGGCGATCATGTATCTTTCGATACATGACTGACACGGCAGACTTTTTCCTGCAGTATGTTGCCATTTACTTTCTGCGGTAGACCAGTTGCCACCCAAGGCTATAGAACCCAACCTTTCCTGTTATTTACCCATAGCTGGAGGGAGAAGAAGATTCATGCTTTTTCCACGTAAGTGAATGTAATGGATTCGAATGAAATTCGAACTCGGCTCTCCGAGCCGCTATCCATTACTCTACCGTGCCTCCTGCTATTACTGCTTTACGCTAACATTTTTACTCTTTTTTTTTTAATGTTTTTTAAAGTGTGCATTTTACCTATAACTTAGATATTAAATAAAAAAAATATCGAATTTGACTGAAAATTATAGTATATAAATAAATATGTACAAAACAAATCTTTAAGAAAAAAGTTACTAATTATAACCAAAAAGACTATCAGTTGATATAATTCAATGAATAATAATTAATAAAGCAAAGATAATAAATTAGGTTTTCAATTCTGATTGAAGCGCCGTCCTTTTTGTAATTTTACTGATATAAAATTACCACATAAGGTATAGAAACCAAGTGATGTATTGGAACTTCGACTAAACCCTTTACTTCGTCCACCGATGTAGATTTTTCTAGTTCCACGTGCCATGCCTCTTCTAGAGTGGTGGCCAAAAACTTGGAGAGTTGACTTAAAGAGAGATAACTGAGACATCCAGAATAGGAATGAGTCGTGGAACTAGAACAATCTACCCCGGTGGAGGAAATAAAGGTTTCAGTTCGTAATTCGAATCAGCTGACGAAGGCCGAAGCGTACAACGGCCGAAACGTCGTGAATATGACATTAAAGACGAGGACAGCAGTCCGAACAATGTAAATAATGTAACTGGACTCTCTTACCAAGAAGTGGCAAACAGTTTAGAAGAAAAAACTCTAAAAGTGATGTATTTTAATTGACTAAATTATTTTTCATGGACTCTTGCTTTTGCTTAACTAAATTGTCAATTTCATTTTATTCTGAAATCTAACGAATATTGAACCTATCGTAACTGCTACGCTACCTCCGTTTAAAATTCGATTTATACTAATTATGACTGAAAATTATAATATATACAATAAATATATACAAAAACAGCTCTGTAATAAAGTGGTTATTAATCAGACGATATAAAGCAATTAATAATAATTTATGCTTAACATAAGAAAGAGGCAGATGAAATTTCTGGGACACGTGATGAGAAAGGGGGGCCTGGAGAATCTGATACTCACGGGACGAATAGAAAGACAAGGGAAAGCAGCTTATACGTGGCGGGCTTGGGGAGGTGGATGGCGGTGCGTGATCTGGAGAGTTGGCGGAAACAGAAAACCTATTGAGAGCCACTAGGGATAGGGGGAAGTGGAGGGCCATGATCGCCTACGTCATGAAAGGACACGGCATTGAAAATGAAAACGAATAATATTTAATTAGTACTTTTAATGCTGATTTGATATTGCATTGTTGCCTTAACATGCTGGCCCATTCTGAGAAAAATAAAAAAAATCCCATTTAATGCAAATAAACCTCTATAAAGACATGATTTCTCATAGGATCCGCCACTTTAGTTCCTGTACGATACCCTGCAGTAGAGACTAAGCTAAACAAAGCCCAAACAAACAATATTCATGACCATATTCGTCTAAGTATACCTTGCAGTAAAGTTTGATCAGTCCGATAAGGTCAAATTGACAGCTGATCTAAAACTGACCTTGTTAAAGGGGATAAGGATTGGCTTACTAATTTCAACGCCTCCAAACGAAACTGCCCTCTATAAATCGTCTTAGAGAACCTTTTAAGCCTTCCATCAGCATTACTGCTGCTAATCTCCTGGAGAGTGACTCATTTGCACCTTCTCGAGCTAACGTTTTCCGCTAACATGAAGTGGGAAAATTATATTGACTCAATTGCTAAGTCTGCTGCTAGGAAAGTTGGTCCTCTGTGATGTCCTAGACATCATTTATATATCGAAAGGTGTTTCATTTAGACGGACTATATATAAGGGTGTTTCATTAAGACGGATCAAAGCCAGCAGGAAATAAATCGGTATTATTGCTAAAACTTTATTTATTTCTCTATTCGATCATGGTATTTAAGTCATGTCAATTATGTGTGAAAAATAATATCGCCCAAGTGTCCGCTAAATCTGAAAGACAAAGAAAAAAATCATTAGACGCTTAAACTTAATTCACATTTAAAATCGGTTCAAGTTACTGGAACAGCCTTTATATGTGTACCATTCTTCCATACTTCAAATATTGCTGTCCTATATCGTCTGGGGATCTTGCTATATATTTATAGATCCTTGATTAAATGCAAAAAGAATCTGCAATGTCATTGGTCCTGACCTTGCATCATGGTTTCAGTCACTGTCTGACCGCCGTAATGTAGCTTCCCTGTGATTTTCTAAAATATTTTCATGTTAATTGTTTTGATGAACTATCCTTTATGGTATAAATGCGATGAATTTACGCGTAGTATCAGATTGGCGGTAAGGTCTCATCATTTTACAGTTGAAATAACTAGATGTAGCCGTTAGTTCTATGTTAACAGTTTCTTTTTTCGAACTTCTCATTTGTGGAACTTCCGGTTTCTTCCTTTCCAATCAACTTTGAGCTTTAAAAATTTAAATGCAATGTCAATCGTTATCTGCTGTCTTCGAAATTTCTGTTTTATTGTTCTCTCTCCTTAATAATATTTTCTACCTTATATTCTTTTACACACAACAGCCCTCTTCGTTTTGGCAGCTTAGTGGCATTGTTACCTTGCTTAGGGTGAAATGATTAAAATAAATTACTTGTGAAGCCGAACACCTCACAGTAATAATTTTCAAATAGAAAGTACATCAGTGTGTATGTACTGTAACCCATTTTGGTTTGTAAATGCACCACTTCAGGCTGGTTTTCAAATTTAGAGTTTTTTCTTTTAAACTGTTTGCCACTTCTTGGTAAGAGAGTCCAGTTACATTATTTACATTGTTCGGACAGTTGTTCTCGTGTTTATTGTCATATTCACGACGTTTCGGTCGTTGTACGCTTCGGCCTTCGTCAGGTGATTCGAATTACGAACTGAACCCTTTATTTCCTCCATCGGGGTAGATTGTTCTAGTTTCACGTGTCATTCCTATTCCGGATGTCTCAGTTATCTCTCTTTAAGTCAACTCTCCAAGTTTTTGGTCACCACTCTAGAAGAGGCATGGCACGTGGAACTAGAAAAATCTACAACGGTGGCCGAAGTAAAGGGTTTAGTCGAAATTAAAATCACCTGAAGAAGGCCGGAGCGTACAATGAGCGAAATGTCGTCAATATGGCAATAAAGATGAGGAAAATAATCTGAACAATGTAAACAATATAGATAATTACAATACCTTATCTGAGAAATATAGACAGAGACTAGTTTTGCTATTTAAGCCCATAGTTGGGAGTAGAGATATTTTTTAAATCATTTCACCCCAAACAAGGGGATAATGTCATTAGGACGCAATGAGGAGAAAGGATAATAAAAAGAACACACAAAATATACTGGAAAATGGTCTGTTCTCCGTACCGCTTCAGTAAATACCTGACTCCTAGCAGTAGCTGCCCAATTTTTACATTCCAGTCTCGATAGAGCCCAAAAGCGTCATTGGGTCCTTGTGGGTGATGAATTATTTTCCACCCTACCACCTACTTCCTAGAGATAAAACCTTAAAAGCCTTTCGCTATTCTATCGCTATTTCCATAGAGAATGTTCAGACAAACTACATTCCTTATTTTCACCAGTTCTAACCTTCATTGCCAAGACTCGCCAACCCACGCACATTGTAGCCAACCACCATAATTCCATTCGTATTCCATTGGTGAGATGTAAATTCCACTCGAGCAGCTTCTTCCCACCAACCGCTACTCTCTGAAACCGACTCCTAAGAGGATGCTTACTCGATCTCTACAATCTTAACCAGTTCAAGTCTAGGATTAAACCTTTATTTCCTTCACATATCTCTATAAACTATACATCTAAATCTGTAAGCCTCTACTTCCAGTGGCACTTGGGCCTTGTACATTGTGAACATCACTGTAAAAAATAAAAACAAACAAGAGACCAATATCAGACTTGGTTTTGACAAAATTCAAAGAAGGGCCTGTAATATAATCGATCCTGACCTGGCATGAAGAGTTGAAAGTTCTGTGGACCACTAGGAACGTGGAAATGGCGTGGTTTGGACACATTACAAAGCACGACACCCTGTGAAAGACCATCATGCAAGGCACCGTTGAAGGTGGACGTAGGAGAGGACGCCAATGCAAAATCTGCTTGGACAATGTCAACCAATGGACAGGGATGACTCTACGAGAATTGCTGATGGCTACAGCTGATAGACCGTTGTGGAAAATAGTTAGCGTGGCTTCTGCATTTGGATCCGCCCTACGATTGCAAAAGTCAAGGGGATGATGATGATGATGATGATGATGATGATGATGATGATGAGTCAAGTAATGGTAGTGGAAAAGATATGAAAACAAAATTAGGGGACACATCAAAGTCAAAAATCAAAGCTTGGAAAAATGTTTCCTTTGAAGAAATGAAAGCATTTTTGGCCATTCTTTTGTTGATACGTTTGTCCAGTAGGGGTCATAGAACCAATGAGTTTGTGCAGAAAGTAGTTCAAAGTTTTGTGGGTCACCAGGAACCTCTTCTCGCCATTGTAAAACGGAGACAAATGGCGTGGGTTGGACACATGACAAGGCACTACAGTCTGTGAAAGACCATCATGCAAGACAACGTTAAAGGTGGACGTAGGAGGGGGCGCCAACGCGAAAACCGGTTGGACAATATAAAACAATGGACAGGTATGACTGTACTAGAATTGCAGATGGCTGCCGTTAACAGACCGTTGTGGAAAAGATTTAGTGTGGCTTCTGCATTCGGATCCACCCTTCGATTACAAAAAGTCAAGGGGATGATGACGATAATGAAGATGACCTGGCGTCTCGACATTAGTCACTTCCTCACCAACGTCACTTGGCTTCTCTCTGTCTTTTCTCCTTCGAGTGGCTCATGGGCCTTGTACAGAGTGAACAGCATTGTGGAAAAGATTTAGTGTGGCTTCTGCATTCGGATCCACCCTTCGATTACAAAAAGTCAAGGGGATGATGACGATAATGAAGATGACCTGGCGTCTCGACATTAGTCACTTCCTCACCAACGTCACTTGGCTTCTCTCTGTCTTTTCTCCTTCGAGTGGCTCATGGGCCTTGTACAGAGTGAACAGCATTGTGGAAAAGATTTAGTGTGGCTTCTGCATTCGGATCCACCCTTCGATTACAAAAGTCAAGGGGATGATGACGATAATGAAGATGACCTGGCGTCTCGACATTAGTCACTTCCTCACCAACGTCACTTGGCTTCTCTCTGTCTTTTCTCCTTCGAGTGGCTCATGGGCCTTGTACAGAGTGAACAACATTGTGGAAAAGATTTCGTGTGGCTTCTGCATTCGGATCCACCCTTCGATTACAAAAAGTCAAGGGGATGATGACGATAATGAAGATGACCTGGCGTCTCGACATTAGTCACTTCCTCACCAACGTCACTTGGCTTCTCTCTGTCTTTTCTCCTTCGAGTGGCTCATGGGCCTTGTACAGAGTGAACAGCATTGTGGAAAAGATTTCGTGTGGCTTCTGCATTCGGATCCACCCTTCGATTACAAAAAGTCAAGGGGATGATGACGATAATGAAGATGACCTGGCGTCTCGACATTAGTCACTTCCTCACCAACGTCACTTGGCTTCTCTCTGTCTTTTCTCCTTCGAGTGGCTCATGGGCCTTGTACAGAGTGAACAGCATTGTGGAAAAGATTTAGTGTGGCTTCTGCATTCGGATCCACCCTTCGATTACAAAAAGTCAAGGGGATGATGACGATAATGAAGATGACCTGGCGTCTCGACATTAGTCACTTCCTCACCAACGTCACTTGGCTTCTCTCTGTCTTTTCTCCTTCGAGTGGCTCATGGGCCTTGTACAGAGTGAACAGCATTGTGGAAAAGATTTAGTGTGGCTTCTGCATTCGGATCCACCCTTCGATTACAAAAGTCAAGGGGATGATGACGATAATGAAGATGACCTGGCGTCTCGACATTAGTCACTTCCTCACCAACGTCACTTGGCTTCTCTCTGTCTTTTCTCCTTCGAGTGGCTCATGGGCCTTGTACAGAGTGAACAGCATTGTGGAAAAGATTTAGTGTGGCTTCTGCATTCGGATCCACCCTTCGATTACAAAAAGTCAAGGGGATGATGACGATAATGAAGATGACCTGGCGTCTCGACATTAGTCACTTCCTCACCAACGTCACTTGGCTTCTCTCTGTCTTTTCTCCTTCGAGTGGCTCATGGGCCTTGTACAGAGTGAACAGCATTGTGGAAAAGATTTAGTGTGGCTTCTGCATTCGGATCCACCCTTCGATTACAAAAGTCAAGGGGATGATGACGATAATGAAGATGACCTGGCGTCTCGACATTAGTCACTTCCTCACCAACGTCACTTGGCTTCTCTCTGTCTTTTCTCCTTCGAGTGGCTCATGGGCCTTGTACAGAGTGAACAGCATTGTGGAAAAGATTTAGTGTGGCTTCTGCATTCGGATCCACCCTTCGATTACAAAAAGTCAAGGGGATGATGACGATAATGAAGATGACCTGGCGTCTCGACATTAGTCACTTCCTCACCAACGTCACTTGGCTTCTCTCTGTCTTTTCTCCTTCGAGTGGCTCATGGGCCTTGTACAGAGTGAACAGCATTGTGGAAAAGATTTAGTGTGGCTTCTGCATTCGGATCCACCCTTCGATTACAAAAAGTCAAGGGGATGATGACGATAATGAAGATGACCTGGCGTCTCGACATTAGTCACTTCCTCACCAACGTCACTTGGCTTCTCTCTGTCTTTTCTCCTTCGAGTGGCTCATGGGCCTTGTACAGAGTGAACAGCATTGTGGAAAAGATTTAGTGTGGCTTCTGCATTCGGATCCACCCTTCGATTACAAAAAGTCAAGGGGATGATGACGATAATGAAGATGACCTGGCGTCTCGACATTAGTCACTTCCTCACCAACGTCACTTGGCTTCTCTCTGTCTTTTCTCCTTCGAGTGGCTCATGGGCCTTGTACAGAGTGAACAGCATTGTGGAAAAGATTTAGTGTGGCTTCTGCATTCGGATCCACCCTTCGATTACAAAAAGTCAAGGGGATGATGACGATAATGAAGATGACCTGGCGTCTCGACATTAGTCACTTCCTCACCAACGTCACTTGGCTTCTCTCTGTCTTTTCTCCTTCGAGTGGCTCATGGGCCTTGTACAGAGTGAACAGCATTGTGGAAAAGATTTAGTGTGGCTTCTGCATTCGGATCCACCCTTCGATTACAAAAAGTCAAGGGGATGATGACGATAATGAAGATGACCTGGCGTCTCGACATTAGTCACTTCCTCACCAACGTCACTTGGCTTCTCTCTGTCTTTTCTCCTTCGAGTGGCTCATGGGCCTTGTACAGAGTGAACAGCATTGTGGAAAAGATTTAGTGTGGCTTCTGCATTCGGATCCACCCTTCGATTACAAAAAGTCAAGGGGATGATGACGATAATGAAGATGACCTGGCGTCTCGACATTAGTCACTTCCTCACCAACGTCACTTGGCTTCTCTCTGTCTTTTCTCCTTCGAGTGGCTCATGGGCCTTGTACAGAGTGAACAGCATTGTGGAAAAGATTTAGTGTGGCTTCTGCATTCGGATCCACCCTTCGATTACAAAAAGTCAAGGGGATGATGACGATAATGAAGATGACCTGGCGTCTCGACATTAGTCACTTCCTCACCAACGTCACTTGGCTTCTCTCTGTCTTTTCTCCTTCGAGTGGCTCATGGGCCTTGTACAGAGTGAACAGCATTGTGGAAAAGATTTAGTGTGGCTTCTGCATTCGGATCCACCCTTCGATTACAAAAAGTCAAGGGGATGATGACGATAATGAAGATGACCTGGCGTCTCGACATTAGTCACTTCCTCACCAACGTCACTTGGCTTCTCTCTGTCTTTTCTCCTTCGAGTGGCTCATGGGCCTTGTACAGAGTGAACAGCATTGTGGAAAAGATTTAGTGTGGCTTCTGCATTCGGATCCACCCTTCGATTACAAAAAGTCAAGGGGATGATGACGATAATGAAGATGACCTGGCGTCTCGACATTAGTCACTTCCTCACCAACGTCACTTGGCTTCTCTCTGTCTTTTCTCCTTCGAGTGGCTCATGGGCCTTGTACAGAGTGAACAGCATTGTGGAAAAGATTTAGTGTGGCTTCTGCATTCGGATCCACCCTTCGATTACAAAAGTCAAGGGGATGATGACGATAATGAAGATGACCTGGCGTCTCGACATTAGTCACTTCCTCACCAACGTCACTTGGCTTCTCTCTGTCTTTTCTCCTTCGAGTGGCTCATGGGCCTTGTACAGAGTGAACAGCATTGTGGAAAAGATTTAGTGTGGCTTCTGCATTCGGATCCACCCTTCGATTACAAAAAGTCAAGGGGATGATGACGATAATGAAGATGACCTGGCGTCTCGACATTAGTCACTTCCTCACCAACGTCACTTGGCTTCTCTCTGTCTTTTCTCCTTCGAGTGGCTCATGGGCCTTGTACAGAGTGAACAGCATTGTGGAAAAGATTTAGTGTGGCTTCTGCATTCGGATCCACCCTTCGATTACAAAAAGTCAAGGGGATGATGACGATAATGAAGATGACCTGGCGTCTCGACATTAGTCACTTCCTCACCAACGTCACTTGGCTTCTCTCTGTCTTTTCTCCTTCGAGTGGCTCATGGGCCTTGTACAGAGTGAACAGCATTGTGGAAAAGATTTAGTGTGGCTTCTGCATTCGGATCCACCCTTCGATTACAAAAAGTCAAGGGGATGATGACGATAATGAAGATGACCTGGCGTCTCGACATTAGTCACTTCCTCACCAACGTCACTTGGCTTCTCTCTGTCTTTTCTCCTTCGAGTGGCTCATGGGCCTTGTACAGAGTGAACAGCATTGTGGAAAAGATTTAGTGTGGCTTCTGCATTCGGATCCACCCTTCGATTACAAAAAGTCAAGGGGATGATGACGATAATGAAGATGACCTGGCGTCTCGACATTAGTCACTTCCTCACCAACGTCACTTGGCTTCTCTCTGTCTTTTCTCCTTCGAGTGGCTCATGGGCCTTGTACAGAGTGAACAGCATTGTGGAAAAGATTTAGTGTGGCTTCTGCATTCGGATCCACCCTTCGATTACAAAAAGTCAAGGGGATGATGACGATAATGAAGATGACCTGGCGTCTCGACATTAGTCACTTCCTCACCAACGTCACTTGGCTTCTCTCTGTCTTTTCTCCTTCGAGTGGCTCATGGGCCTTGTACAGAGTGAACAGCATTGTGGAAAAGATTTAGTGTGGCTTCTGCATTCGGATCCACCCTTCGATTACAAAAAGTCAAGGGGATGATGACGATAATGAAGATGACCTGGCGTCTCGACATTAGTCACTTCCTCACCAACGTCACTTGGCTTCTCTCTGTCTTTTCTCCTTCGAGTGGCTCATGGGCCTTGTACAGAGTGAACAGCATTGTGGAAAAGATTTCGTGTGGCTTCTGCATTCGGATCCACCCTTCGATTACAAAAAGTCAAGGGGATGATGACGATAATGAAGATGACCTGGCGTCTCGACATTAGTCACTTCCTCACCAACGTCACTTGGCTTCTCTCTGTCTTTTCTCCTTCGAGTGGCTCATGGGCCTTGTACAGAGTGAACAGCATTGTGGAAAAGATTTCGTGTGGCTTCTGCATTCGGATCCACCCTTCGATTACAAAAAGTCAAGGGGATGATGACGATAATGAAGATGACCTGGCGTCTCGACATTAGTCACTTCCTCACCAACGTCACTTGGCTTCTCTCTGTCTTTTCTCCTTCGAGTGGCTCATGGGCCTTGTACAGAGTGAACAGCATTGTGGAAAAGATTTCGTGTGGCTTCTGCATTCGGATCCCCCCTTCGATTACAAAAAGTCAAGGGGATGATGACGATAATGAAGATGACCTGGCGTCTCGACATTAGTCACTTCCTCACCAACGTCACTTGGCTTCTCTCTGTCTTTTCTCCTTCGAGTGGCTCATGGGCCTTGTACAGAGTGAACAGCATTGTGGAAAAGATTTCGTGTGGCTTCTGCATTCGGATCCACCCTTCGATTACAAAAAGTCAAGGGGATGATGACGATAATGAAGATGACCTGGCGTCTCGACATTAGTCACTTCCTCACCAACGTCACTTGGCTTCTCTCTGTCTTTTCTCCTTCGAGTGGCTCATGGGCCTTGTACAGAGTGAACAGCATTGTGGAAAAGATTTAGTGTGGCTTCTGCATTCGGATCCACCCTTCGATTACAAAAGTCAAGGGGATGATGACGATAATGAAGATGACCTGGCGTCTCGACATTAGTCACTTCCTCACCAACGTCACTTGGCTTCTCTCTGTCTTTTCTCCTTCGAGTGGCTCATGGGCCTTGTACAGAGTGAACAGCATTGTGGAAAAGATTTAGTGTGGCTTCTGCATTCGGATCCACCCTTCGATTACAAAAAGTCAAGGGGATGATGACGATAATGAAGATGACCTGGCGTCTCGACATTAGTCACTTCCTCACCAACGTCACTTGGCTTCTCTCTGTCTTTTCTCCTTCGAGTGGCTCATGGGCCTTGTACAGAGTGAACAGCATTGTGGAAAAGATTTAGTGTGGCTTCTGCATTCGGATCCACCCTTCGATTACAAAAAGTCAAGGGGATGATGACGATAATGAAGATGACCTGGCGTCTCGACATTAGTCACTTCCTCACCAACGTCACTTGGCTTCTCTCTGTCTTTTCTCCTTCGAGTGGCTCATGGGCCTTGTACAGAGTGAACAGCATTGTGGAAAAGATTTAGTGTGGCTTCTGCATTCGGATCCACCCTTCGATTACAAAAAGTCAAGGGGATGATGACGATAATGAAGATGACCTGGCGTCTCGACATTAGTCACTTCCTCACCAACGTCACTTGGCTTCTCTCTGTCTTTTCTCCTTCGAGTGGCTCATGGGCCTTGTACAGAGTGAACAGCATTGTGGAAAAGATTTAGTGTGGCTTCTGCATTCGGATCCACCCTTCGATTACAAAAAGTCAAGGGGATGATGACGATAATGAAGATGACCTGGCGTCTCGACATTAGTCACTTCCTCACCAACGTCACTTGGCTTCTCTCTGTCTTTTCTCCTTCGAGTGGCTCATGGGCCTTGTACAGAGTGAACAGCATTGTGGAAAAGATTTAGTGTGGCTTCTGCATTCGGATCCACCCTTCGATTACAAAAAGTCAAGGGGATGATGACGATAATGAAGATGACCTGGCGTCTCGACATTAGTCACTTCCTCACCAACGTCACTTGGCTTCTCTCTGTCTTTTCTCCTTCGAGTGGCTCATGGGCCTTGTACAGAGTGAACAGCATTGTGGAAAAGATTTAGTGTGGCTTCTGCATTCGGATCCACCCTTCGATTACAAAAAGTCAAGGGGATGATGACGATAATGAAGATGACCTGGCGTCTCGACATTAGTCACTTCCTCACCAACGTCACTTGGCTTCTCTCTGTCTTTTCTCCTTCGAGTGGCTCATGGGCCTTGTACAGAGTGAACAGCATTGTGGAAAAGATTTAGTGTGGCTTCTGCATTCGGATCCACCCTTCGATTACAAAAAGTCAAGGGGATGATGACGATAATGAAGATGACCTGGCGTCTCGACATTAGTCACTTCCTCACCAACGTCACTTGGCTTCTCTCTGTCTTTTCTCCTTCGAGTGGCTCATGGGCCTTGTACAGAGTGAACAGCATTGTGGAAAAGATTTAGTGTGGCTTCTGCATTCGGATCCACCCTTCGATTACAAAAAGTCAAGGGGATGATGACGATAATGAAGATGACCTGGCGTCTCGACATTAGTCACTTCCTCACCAACGTCACTTGGCTTCTCTCTGTCTTTTCTCCTTCGAGTGGCTCATGGGCCTTGTACAGAGTGAACAGCATTGTGGAAAAGATTTAGTGTGGCTTCTGCATTCGGATCCACCCTTCGATTACAAAAAGTCAAGGGGATGATGACGATAATGAAGATGACCTGGCGTCTCGACATTAGTCACTTCCTCACCAACGTCACTTGGCTTCTCTCTGTCTTTTCTCCTTCGAGTGGCTCATGGGCCTTGTACAGAGTGAACAGCATTGTGGAAAAGATTTAGTGTGGCTTCTGCATTCGGATCCACCCTTCGATTACAAAAAGTCAAGGGGATGATGACGATAATGAAGATGACCTGGCGTCTCGACATTAGTCACTTCCTCACCAACGTCACTTGGCTTCTCTCTGTCTTTTCTCCTTCGAGTGGCTCATGGGCCTTGTACAGAGTGAACAGCATTGTGGAAAAGATTTAGTGTGGCTTCTGCATTCGGATCCACCCTTCGATTACAAAAAGTCAAGGGGATGATGACGATAATGAAGATGACCTGGCGTCTCGACATTAGTCACTTCCTCACCAACGTCACTTGGCTTCTCTCTGTCTTTTCTCCTTCGAGTGGCTCATGGGCCTTGTACAGAGTGAACAGCATTGTGGAAAAGATTTAGTGTGGCTTCTGCATTCGGATCCACCCTTCGATTACAAAAAGTCAAGGGGATGATGACGATAATGAAGATGACCTGGCGTCTCGACATTAGTCACTTCCTCACCAACGTCACTTGGCTTCTCTCTGTCTTTTCTCCTTCGAGTGGCTCATGGGCCTTGTACAGAGTGAACAGCATTGTGGAAAAGATTTAGTGTGGCTTCTGCATTCGGATCCACCCTTCGATTACAAAAAGTCAAGGGGATGATGACGATAATGAAGATGACCTGGCGTCTCGACATTAGTCACTTCCTCACCAACGTCACTTGGCTTCTCTCTGTCTTTTCTCCTTCGAGTGGCTCATGGGCCTTGTACAGAGTGAACAGCATTGTGGAAAAGATTTCGTGTGGCTTCTGCATTCGGATCCACCCTTCGATTACAAAAAGTCAAGGGGATGATGACGATAATGAAGATGACCTGGCGTCTCGACATTAGTCACTTCCTCACCAACGTCACTTGGCTTCTCTCTGTCTTTTCTCCTTCGAGTGGCTCATGGGCCTTGTACAGAGTGAACAGCATTGTTAAAAAAAAATACCCCCAGGAGTATTTATGCGAAAGTAAACGTTACGAACTCTGAATTCGAACACGGCTCGCCGAGTAATTTTTCTGAGTCGCTAAACGTTACATTAGCGGCACATCCATTTCAGTAAACAAAATATTTAAAATATTTTCTTTTTTGCGAGATGAATCGGCCGATGAGGATCAAAAAGTAGTCAGCAAATGTTGCATATACAAGATTTATTCCTATGCATGTGTTTACAAATAAAGGTATTATGTCTACTTGGAAGATAACGCATACGTTTCTGGTAAATGGGAGTCGGGGGAGGGTGATTGCGGATATAAATTTTGCGAATGAGACACGCAGAGAAGTGCGTAGAGTCATTGTTTAAATTCTTTAGTTTATCATAATACGTAAACGGCATTCCAGTCTGATTTTTATCTATATTCTTATCTATTTTCCTGCTCGCTTTGTATCCATGAATTCCTTAAATATCTATCTATATATTTCTGATTTTTTATATGTATATATGTATGTATGCATGTTTTTCTAATCTATCTATCTATCTATCTATCTATCTATCTATCTATCTATCTATCTATCTTTGTTCATAACTATCTCAGTTGATATCTATCTCGGTCTGTTCATTATCTATCTATCTATCTATCTATCTATCTATCTATCTATCTTTGTTCATAACTATCTCAGTTGATATCTATCTCGGTCTGTTCATTATCTATCTATCTATCTATCTATCTATCTATCTATCTATCTATCTATCTATCTATCTCTGTTCATAACTATCTCTGTTCATAACTATCTCACTTCATATCTATCTCGGTCTGTTCATTATCTATCTATCTATCTATCTATCTATCTATCTATCTATCTATCTATTGGATTTTCTAAGCGCTCTTTCTTCATTATGTGTTCTGTAAATTTCAATTGTGTTTTTCAGCGTCCTTTTTGCTTCCATTTTCCTTAAAACTGTAGGACCAAATTTCTGTTACTTCAAGTTTCTTCTTCATCTGTGAGGAGATTGTCTAACATTCACTTCCATATAAGAGGACTGATATAACATAACAGTTCAGATTCGTTGTTTCTACCGAAATTTTCCTGTTTCTTAATACTCTGCTTCGCTTTTGGGATGCATCTTTCGCTATCCCAATGCGCCTTTGGATTTCCGTTTCGCATTTCTTCTTCCTCCATTAAAACCCTGCTTGACATTTAAATTTTGTACTTGCTTGACTCTGACGTCTCCAGTTCGTCGTTCGCATGTTTGGCTGTGCCTTTTTTTTTTTTTTTTTTTTTTTTACGGACAACCATTCATTCAGTCTTCTTCTTCTTCTTCTTCTTCTTCTTCTTCTTCTTCTTCTTCTTCTTCTTCTTCTCACGAGCCTTCAGGACATAGGCAATAATGGCTCTCTACGATTTCCTATACCGTGTGACCCTTAGTTGATTTTCTCCCTTTGCTAATGTTCCTGCCCCTCATTCCGACATCCATCCAGGAAAGTTCCCCTTTCTGTCTTGCCCTTAATATACCCCGTGAGTGAAGTTTTCCAAGTAATCCATCCTCATTATTGGTCCAAGGATTCATTGATTGGTATTACATAACAGTTCAGTTGATTTGTCTTTGTTTCTAACCGAACTTTCCTGTTTCCTAATACTTTGCTTACATTTTGGAAGGCACCTTTCGCTATTCCAGTGTGCCCTCGGATTTCGGCACCACATTTACCGTCCTCCTTTAAAACACGACCTTGATTCTTAAATTTACGTACTTGCTTGATGCTGACGTCCCCAATTGGTAGTTCACATGTTGCGCTGTGCCTTTTTTGCTGGCAACCATACACATAAGAAATGCAATCATAATCGGCGATCTGATCCTGAACTACCACCAACCAGGATGAACAGAGGTCTTCTCGAAGAAGCACTTTGCCTTGAAATACTGTTAAACCTTAGAAATTACATCCGACCTCAAGTGGAAATAGTACATAAGATCCATTGCTAAGGATGCAGATAAAATGGTTAGTTCCCTGTACTGCTCTAGTAAGTACCTGACTCCTCCTGATAACCTATACCTTTCCAGTAGTCGGATCAGGCTGAAAATGGTGTACTATTGTCATATTTAGGCGGGAGATACCCAGACCTCAATTTTCAGCCTTGATAGTATCCAAAAGCCTCTCCGAGCCCTTGTGAGTGATGAATTATTATCTACCCTTCAATCTCTCCACCACAAGCGGGGTGTGGCAAGCCTCTCTCCCTGCTCTACCGCTATTTCTACTGAGAGTGCTCGGACGAACGACATTCCCTGATTTTGCCAAGAAGACGCCCTGCCACTTACATAGTAGCAAACCACTTATATTCCATCCCTATTCCATCGATGAGTAATAAGTTCTTCAGACCTAAATCCAAGTTAAAATTTCTGGAGTATTTACAAGAGGAAGACGCATCAACATGGGTTACTAAATAAGCTATTGTGACAAGCACAGAAGACATGACAGTTAATGACATCCAATATTTAACAAGGTCCATGGATTATAGTCTAATATGTAATTAAGGGGAAAGGATTTCAGTTTTTCAACGTAAATGTTCTAGAAGAATTTATTTTTCGTGTAATTTGTAACAAAATGGATTGTTCTTTTTTATAGCCTTCATTTAATTTTAATTTATTTAAATCATTTATTTACGCTTTATTTATTTTTACTTTTTGACAATGCACTTAATTCAAAACACTTCACTGAATTCGTTTTTATCCGTCCTTACACGATCTTACACGATTTTTTAAAATCATTTCACCTTAAACAAGGCAATGAAGTCACTAAGATACAAAGGGGTTACTTGGTGTTAGAGAATATGATGAAAAAAAAAACTATTAAGAGAGGACAATAAAAGGACAGGAATTAGGAAGACAAACGATAACGATTGACATTACACTTAAATTTTTGAAGATGAAAGTTGAAAGCAAAAGGTTTGAAGAGAGTTCCACAGGTGGAAATTACGAGAAGAAACTGATAGAATAGAACCTATGGTTGCATCTAGTCACTACAATTACAAAATGATGAGACTTTTTTTTCTTTGGTACTTCGTCTTTATGAATTTAAGCGCAATACTAGATTGGCAGTTAGGTCTCATCATTTTACAGTTGAAATGCCTAGATGTAATCATAAGTTCTATACTAACATTTTCATCTCTTGCACTTCTCTCTTGGAATACTCTTCTGACTTCTTACTTTCCAGTTGATTTTGATCTTTAAAAATTGAAATGCAATGAAAATAGTTATCTTTTGGTTTCTTAATTCATATGCTTTTTATTGCAATCTCTCCATAATATTTTTCTCAATTTCTTCCAGACTCAGACCACTACCCTATTGCCTTGCTTTTACAGTAATGGGAAACTAACTAAATCGAAGTTGACCAGACATTCTGTTATCTTAAAATTGCTTTTACTGTTGTGTCCCGGAGTTTCCGCATTTTACCATTTTTTTTCTTGTATCAACACCGTGTCATCTGCATATCTAATGTTGTTAAGATCAATAATGAATCCAGATAAGACTTCTAATTCTCTCAGGATTGCTTCATTGTAAAAGATGAGTAAACGCTCCTTTCCATTATTGTGTATCTACTTAATACATTTTCCATCTGTATGCAGGCAGATTGTTTTCAGTAGAAATCATGGATTATTCTAATCAGTCAGTTATGTGCCATGCGGGATATCTTTCGATACATGACTGACAAGGCAGATGTTTTTTCACGAAGTAGGTTGCCATTTTTCTGCGGTAGACCAGTTGCCATCCAAGGCTATAGAACCCGGTCTGTCTTGTTATTTACAGATATCTGAGGGGAGAAGAAAAGGATTCATACTTTTTCCAAGGGTATTAGCACGTAAGTGAATATAATGGACATACTAATCAATGGATTCGAACTCGGCTTTTCAATTCCTCAGTACGAGCCGCTATCCATTACTCTATCGTGCCACCGTTATTCTAATAACTTAACCCAAATAAATAAAGTTTTTCTAGCAGCAATAAGAGTAGATGCGTTCGCCTATCGTCCGGTTTACATACCTCTGAAAAGGTTTATCACTTGTTTCGGATTGGGTTTCTGATTCCTTCTAAAGTCTTCTGAATTCTATTTCATCCCTACTGGCCCTTTCGCGTCTTAGTAGCATCATCGCTTTTTTTTAGAGTGAATTGACTAAAGTAAAAGTTCAAACAGTTCTTTGTGTCGTACTTTATATCTCATCAAAATCTCATCAAAATAGAATGGACGACAGACGTTTGACGTAATTAGTATAGCCGTGTCAGCTGTGGGACGCGAATAGGTTATATTTTGTTTTTACAATATAATTATTGTTGAGGATAGAAAAATGGGACCCTCTTGCAATGAAGCGGCAATTGCTTTGGGTTTTTCTCTAGCAAGCTTAACATGAATTCCAGACTAGCAAAAACGGACGTTAAAAGTGTAAGAATAGAATCAAAAGGGAAAGCTGCTTCAAATCTCACTCCAACTCAACGCTGATGTTATTAAAACCATCAGTAAATGCTAGAGCTGGATTGCCTCAAATCACATCCCAGTACACACCAGTCAGTGCAAGGGACAGCTGAAATCGTTAGTCAATGATAGAACGGGATTTCCGGTAATTGACATGGATCAATGCAAGAGAAACATTGACTCAAATTACTTTAGACTACACACCAGTCAATACAATGACCAATTGGAACGGACAATGCTAGAACGGGATTCCCGGTAATTAAATATGGACGTTAACCATTCAATGCAATAGGAACATTGCCTCACATTCGAGTGCACACCAGTCAATGCCAATGGCCAAGCAAAACCTGTACTCAATGCTTGAACGGGATTCTTGGCAACTGGCATGGATGTTAACCATTCAATGCAAAAGGAACATTGTCTCAAATCACTTTCGAATACAAACCAGTCAATGCAATGAAACCGTTATTCAATACTAGAACGGTCCCGCTGACGATTAAGAAGGATGGTACCCATTGATCAAAGGACATTGCTTCAAATCATGTTTCAACGCTTTTGCTTCGCAACACACTAATCAATGCAATTTGAGTATCACAATGTGGTGCAATGGTTAGCAAGCTTGTCTAACTAGTACAGTGACGACTGAGGAGTGAGCTCGATTCTCACTTGGTGTCCTATACTTTCGGCTTTGTGCCACATCTAAGCAACGCTTAGAAAATGACCATTAACAATGCAATGTACACTGTGTATTAAATTCCATCACCAACTGATAGATTTTTTAACAGGAAGCTGTTAATAATTGTTAGCGGCATTGAAGTGTACATTTTAAAATAGATTCGATGCGTGGAACGATTTATATTCAGAACAAACTAAAAACATACTTGCAGGGGATGAATTATTTTCCAGCCTGCCACCATTTTTCAACAGACGAAAGGTTTCGAATCTGTCGCTATTCTGCCCCTATTTTCATGGTAAATGTTCAGACAAATTACCTTCTTTAGTTCCGCGAGTCCAGGCCTTCACAGCTGGGACCTGACATGGCACGCCCACACAGTCGACTAATCCTCTTTTCCTTTATATTCCATTGGTAAGGAGGAAGATTCCGCTCAGAAAATTTTGTTTTCCCAGAAACCTTACTTTGTGATCTAGGAACAAACGTTATATATCCTACCTATCCTCATTATATGTACTTTTTACTTCCCCCCTTTGCGTCCTTACAACAACCTCATTCGATGACCCTCAAGCAAATCATGTGGCGTATCACACAAACACGAGGGCGCACACACAACATCTAATCATATAGGTATACAAGGCCTAAGAGCCACTCAAAGAAGACGGTTACGAAATTCCCCTCTGACTCTCCGTCTCTATATATTAGGCAAATGAATGATAAAACAGAAAAAAATGTCTAAGATTGTTCTCTCACACACACACACACACACACACACACACACACACACACACACACACACACACACACACACATATATATATATATATATATATATATATATATATATATAGGCATGTCTGATTGAATACAACAACACCTACGACAACATTCCTGTCCACATTCACAGTATAAAAAAATACTGATCGACAACACAACTATCCTACAACAAGAAAATAATAACTTCAAGCTACAGATCTTAGAAGCAATTTATATTAAAAAATTAAAGCCGACACTGAACAGAATTAATACTGAATACTGCAGTAATGTTCTGAAATGCCTATAAAGGAACAGTTTTTTTCACGTTTTAATGCGCGCATGACCATGACATTATAACATAGAGTACAAAATTCCATAATGGATAATGTTTTCACGTTCTAATGAACGCTGAGCACATTGTCAATCGCTTGCATTTAAAAGCATAATGAAAAAGTACTGTAATGGATAGCAGCGCACAGCTTTGTATAAATACTTGTACCCCTGAACAAAATATAGTTTTGTACTAATTGCACCCCAGAAGATGATCATGGAAAAAGATGGAAAGTACTTGAGAAATGAAAATAAAAGCAATTTAAACAGTTATAGGACATTTTCCCCATCCTTTAATATCAATACATGGAAGGTTATTCGTGAGTATGAACAGATTTTATTAAAAATTAGCAGATATAGTGTCTGTAATTTATCCAATCAGACATGCCTAAAAGAGAATTTGCTGCCTAAATACACAATATATATATATATATATATATATATATATATATATATATATATATATATATATATATATATATATAGTGACGGACTTAAGACAATTTGCCTAACATTATTCTGATATAAATAAATATATCTCTGAAGAATAAATGTATTTTATATTTAATCTGACGTGTTTTTTTTTCATTATTCAAACGTTATTTTAGTGGATAAGCGTATTTGAGTAGATGTGCCAAAATAAACTGTTAAAAAAACGGAGCGTCTATGGATATACACTAAAAATCTATATATCATATTCTCTCTCTCTCTCTCTCTCACACACACACACACACACACACACACATATATATATATATATATATATATACTGACATAGTAATTAGGTAATTTTCTAAGTGAAATGGTCATTGTATAATGTTCGATTTACGTAATTAATGATGTACATTAACAAGGAAGGAGATATTCACAAATAAATTCATTCATGTTCATTTTTTATTTAACAACTCTCCATATATATATATATATATATATATATATATATGTGTGTGTGTGTGTGTGTGTGTGTCATTCGCAGACAGTACTGTTTCGCTGTATCACAGCTCCTCAGTGCAACTAGACATCCGAATGCCTCAAGCCAGGATCAAAATCTAACCTATTTGGTGTCAGTCAGAGCTTCTGCCACTGAGCTATCTCCATTCGGAGGAGTGAAACAGCTAAATATAGTGCATTGTTTTTTGACGAATGTAAACATACATACATATATATATATATATATATATATACGTTATTTTTATATAATTAAATAATTGTCGGACTCATAACCTGTATAAATATATAAAATAAAGGGCCGTGTTTTATGTTGACCCACGACCCCAGATGCAGATGCCTGTTGACCATTCTTGATCATAACCCACACTTTTTGGCCTTGCTACAGCTATACCAGCTTAGTGGCAATCTAGTAAAATGGCGTCTGACAAAAAGCATGTCTGCCAAGCAGAGGCGCCGTTACTGAGATGCGAGATAATTATGCTGACTATCTTCCATTGTCACGTGTTTATCCATCATATGGATAAAACACACGACAATGGGTTTTATACATCGATAGAACCATATCTCGGTTACTGCAATTCTTTTCTCTTTTTCATTCGTGAGAAAAATTGTCAAGCTTTCACTGTCATGTAGCATCCTAGAAATTACATCGTCGTGCTGTTTCTTTCATTACTAATGTTATTTTTTGTTTCACTTTCAAAGTTCAAATTTATACTGATGTTTGAATTTGATCAGAGAGTGTAAAATTAGGAAAGAAGTCTTGTTACTTAATATAATCGTCATCCTGATATGTTTGAAGCAGATTATCTTTCGGCGGAAGTTTAAATAATTGAGAAAGGTATATTTAGTAAGCACATTGGTTTTCTGTTCATCCTTATCAGGGATCAAATGTGAGGTCACGCAAAGGATTGTTAGGGGCACCAGACAGGCGAGCACCAGGGTCAGGTAAGCAGAAAAAAGGCGTCGAATAGATGTTGATATTATTGTGAATATAATTCAAGGTCAGATACTCAATCTATTTTCCTGAATAAATTGAATATGCGTACCAAGTTGTTCTAAAAATATATGCACATTTTATTCGTAGTAGTAGAAGTAGTAGAAAGTTCATTAAACACTATCACAAGGAATAAATGTTATAATAAACATGAATTAATGTATTTCTTATGATTGCCGGAAAAAAAAAAGTCATACGAAAAAGTAACGGGAAAATCTTCATAAGACAAGCCAAATTTTGATTCGAAATAATGTCACAGAGAAAAATATTTCCATTTACTTACAATAACAAATAAGTAATATTTTTATTTGTATAATTAATACTTTTATTAGAATTAGTAATAATTTAATAGCATAAACAATATGTTTAATGGGATATGTAATATTTTTAAATTAATAAATATTACTTTTAGTCGAATACGTAATTGTTTTAATAAAATAAGTTATATTTTAATTGAATAATTAACAGTTTTAATAAAATAAAGATTTACTTTTAATTGAAGAAGTAATTGTTTTAATAAAGTAAGTAATAAGTTTAACTTAACAGGCAATATTTTTTAATAAAATAAGCAATATTATCAATCGAATAAGCAATAATAAGTTATAATTTTAATTGAATAATTAATAGTTTTAATATACGTAATATTTTAATAGAATAAGCAATATTTTTTAATTAGGTAAAAGTTTCCAAAGAATTAGTAATATTATTAGTAACAAATTCTATTTTTCAATTATTCTCTTGAATTCCTCTGTTGAGTAGGGCATATTTCTCAACCAGATAAAATATTTTTAATTAGGTAAGTAATAATTTTAATAGAATAAACAATTACTTTTAACTGAATAAGTTATTTTTTTTTAATAGAATAAATATTTTTAATTGAATAATTCAGAATTATAATAGAATAAGTAATATTTTAATAGAATAAGCAATATTTTTCATATTTTTAATTTAATAAACAATATTTTTAATGAATGTGTGAGTATTATCTACGTGGAAAGTGGATATCGTTTTACTGAGTTAAAATTCAGGCCTCATCTGTTGTGCTCCCTTTCACACAAATGATCTTAGAAAGGCATAAATCCATATCTTCTTCCTTAAGCTAGGGGTTAAAAATTAGCGTAGACTGGTATCTCTAGCCTCGGGTGGCAACTAAGTTATCTTCTTTGCCGAACCAAGAACTTTTCAACACTCACTGTCATTTAATAAACTCTACATTTATTTAAATGCCATGTCCCTTCAGGACGTGGGCGATTATAAATCTCCACAGACTCCACTCAATGATTTTGATTTCAAAGCTATAGTCTTGACTGAACTAGGAACCTTTTAGCACTCACAATCCAAATTTATTTAAATACCATGTCCCTTCTGGACGTGGACGATTATAGCTCTCCACAGATTCCACCCCACGATTTGGGTTTGAAAATTATAATCTTGGCTGAACCAGGAACTTTTCAGTACTTATAATGAAACTTTATTTAAATGCCATGTCTCTTCAAGATGTAGGCGTTTATAGCTCTCCACAGATTACACTCCACGATTTGGGTTTCAAAGTTATATATTTGGCTGAACCAAGAACTTTTCAGCACTCACAATCCAAATTTATTGATATTCCATGTCCCTTTAGAACGTGGACGATTGCCTTTTCTTTTTATTATATGCCAATTGCCACCATTTTTTGGAAGAGAATTGTATTTGTTTCTCGCCCCCTTCTGTATATTGGAATCAGAGTTTTTATTCTTTTAGAGAAGTCGGCACTCAAGGTCAGCGAATGCAGTCTACCCTACTATTTAACTCATAGCTACGAGTGGGGAAAGAGACGGATTCATCTCTTTCCAAACTGATTCCATTTTCCTGCCGTTAAACTACTCACACACCGAAGCTTAATATTGCAAAAAAAAAAAAAAAAAAAAAAGAAAAAAAGAAAAAAGAAGAAACAAATGGGAGTTAGGTGGTTATGAAGATTGTATTACGCCAATATTCCATATTTCCATATAAAAACCTGCTTTGTGTCGTAACGTATAATTAGGTAAAAGTATTCACTATAATCTCTCTAGTAGTTTCCTCAGGCGCCGGGCAATAAACCTAGCCCACTCCACTCCCTCCGGAGAGGGTACTGCTTGGCCCGGTTGGGGGATATTTGCATATGGATACAACACTCTCCCCCAATTTTTTTTGACAAGTAAATTTGGAAAAGGAATGCAGTTTGAAAAACAACTTAACTAAATTAATTAATATATATATATATATATATATATATATATATATATATATATATATATATATATATATATATTATGGTTCGATACTGAATCTTTTAGGTTCTTTGGTGATACGCTTTGAGTGCTTTAGAGAATTTTGTGGGGGCGAATTTTTAAGTGTTTGCGCTAGAGATGCTACAGGTTCCTGGTTCACCCCATTTAACCGGGTCTGTTGAATCACTGGACACTGGTTGTGGTACAGTATCTTCTGATTTTGGTATTGCTGCCATATATGGTCTGGAGCTCTTTCTGTTTGCCTCGTGGTTCTTGACAAGATCCAGAGGCGGATATGCAATATAATTGACCCTGTTCTTGCATCTCGTCTACAGTCATTCTCTTACAGACGCGCCGTCGCCTCTCTCTGTCTTTTTACAAATACTTTGATTGTAATTGTTCCGAGGAGCTGCATTCGCTGGTTCTCAGACTTCATGAATTCAAGCGCCCTACGAGGCTGACATCCGGCTCTCACCCTTTCACTGTCGAAACTACTAAATGTAGCCGTCTTTTCTACTCCAATAGCTTCATGTCTCGCACCTCACGCCTGTAGAACTCCCTCCCTTTTCCTGTTTCCATTTGAGCTATAATCTCCAACTATTCAAATGTAATGTCAATCGACATCTCCAGTTGCCTTGATCTATCCACTATCCTTCTCCTCATTCTTTCCTCTATCACTCCTATCTGATCTTGCTCTAAATTTCTGCAACCCCTTGCGTCCTAGTGGCTTCCTGCCTTGCTTGGGGTGAAACGTTTAAAAAAATGTTATTTTCATCCGAATCCGATATAGGGCTATTTGAGACTATGGCAATTGCTTCAGGTTTGGAGAGTGTCCTTCTCTCCCGTCAGGAGCGAGGTGACATAGAGAAACAGTTCTTTCTCCACAAAGTTCCGTTCAGTCTCTCCACTTGACGTTTCTCCGTGAGTTGTACACCGTAGATCTACTCGTAGATATTCCTTTCATTTCATAACCTAACAAAAGCGAAACCAAAAGCGAAACCAAAAGCGAAAGTCTGGGAACCAGCGACCTGAATCAGCTCAAATTCTCGTACAGCAGGTTCTTAATTGTTGTTCTGAACATAGTTTCACATGAGCACTTCCCCAGGAATCATCAAGGAAGAAGGAACAGATCTTCCGGGGTTAGATTATCTCGGATAAGGAAACATCTGTTTATGAGAAGTACAATTCGTGGTTGTATACAGTAAGAAACGAATCGAGCGGAAAACGTCAGATAAAACGGTTTCCCCACTGATGCACAGGTAAACCTCTCGATTTTAAGGCAAAGTTTATCCTCCACCGCAGAGTTCCGTTCAGTCTTTCTACTTGACCGTTTCCCTGTTGGTTGTACACCGTAGATCTACTAGTAGATATTCGTTCCTATTGAAGAAAATCTTCTTTACCCCTCCGACATAAAACTAAGTCCTCTATCAGAGTGTATATAACTTGGCATATCAAATATGCAAAATAATTTACTTAAGCAAGTTAATACAATTGTAGTGAGCGTGTTCCTACACGCAAAAGCCAAAGGCAAACAACGATATTCATCAATGATAGCCAGTAAATATTTGTTTCCTTCTCGATTTGAAAGAAGCGCTGTCTTAAAATCTATATTCAATCTTTTGAACGGTTGAATGGCTTTGATTAATTTGCTCCCCGCGTCACAAATCTTGGCTTTTTTATGGCATACAAATTCTATTTTTCAATTATTCTCTTGAATTCCTCTGTTGAGTAGGGCATATTTCTCAACCAGATAAAGTGCATCATTCTTGATACTCCAGATTGTCATAGATAATTATGTAATTCTTTAAGGTCGATATTTACGACAGAAGCACAATGTACTTTCGTTAACGCATCTAGGCATGCATTTTTGATGCCCGGTCGATATCTGATATCCTGTAAGTGGAAAGTTCAGTTCGACATCGATTAATTTTGTCGTTTTGATTCTTCGACCCTTTATGCCTATCGAAAATGTAGGATAGAGTTTTTTGGTCCGTGAAAAGAATAAAATATTTACCTGCGAGTTAATGACTCCATTCGCTGATTGCTTCGTTGATCGTGTTAGCTTCTTTCTCGACGGGGGAATTATTACTAAATTATTACAAAAGCAAATGAACAGACAAATATGTAGAACCTGTTACAAATTGAGTAGATATTGAAGTTTTTTTTAAACTAATTTCATACACCTCGATATGGCCACCTTTTGTTGCACGAATCACATCAAGAGGGTAGTCGATGTCTCTTATCTTTGTTTGATACACGGTATCTTTAACATAACCCCCTAGAAAGAAGTTCAGGGGAGTGATATCTGGTGAACGAGGTGGCTAGAGAATTGGGCTATCCTTTCCAATCCACCGGTCTTGAAGTGTTAGGGGTTCATTTGACAGTAACTCTTTCATCAACAGGATACCTGAAATACACTAAAAACATTGATAACCACTGAGTACATAGAACATATCTGATCAATTGCTTTTTTAATATATTTTTAAATTGTAAAGAGTCTTATGGACACCCTGTACACACACACACACACGCGCGCGCGCGCGCACACACACACACACATACACATTCAGTATATTTTGATAGTAATTGTTCTTGTAAATTATTCTTCATAAAAATAGGCATTTTATGTCTAGTAAATTTACTGATAATTTAAAAAAATTTTTTTTTTTTATTTTTAACTTCGGCTATTTTTTACATCTCCAACAGCCACATTTGCGAAAAGTTAATCGCGTATTAGAAAAAAAAATGATCAATAAATTTAACAGATAAGTCTATTTTTAATAACGCGCATGCGTGCAGACACACGCAGACAGACACACGCAGACACACGTACGCACGCGCGCAAACACACATACTCTCTCTCTCTCTCTCCCATACACGCAAATTCTCCTCTCTGACACACACGCAATCTCACCCACACATATGCAACCTTCCTATATCTCTCTTTCTCTCTGGCACACACACACACACACACACACACACACACACACACACACACACACACACACACACACACACACACACACACACACACACACACACACACATACGTGGATACGTAGATATAGATATATATACAAAATAAACATCTTCCCAATTTGTTTTACCTTAAAAAATCTCATAACCATTTAGCGCTTAATTCCAGCCCAGAGGAGACATTGGGGATCCCATGTCTCCTAAGGATCTACCCAGGGTTACCACTATCAGATCCTCTCATAGCAAAAACCCAAAACAAACGCTTTTTTCCCTCGTCTACAGTTATTCTTCTTAAACTAACATTCGGCGTGTCCTTAATAGAAACTGCAATTATCTTCCGAACCCCGGGACTCAACTGTCTGGTCACTGATGCTTCAGAACCCAATCGCATCTTAACAGAATGCTTACATCGGTTGTCCATAGAATGGGCACGCCTGTCGCCCCGTCAAGGCCACCATCGCGGCTTCCATGCATAAACACGGCTTGCAAACGCCATACCGGTTCACAGACTCTGTTTTCCGCCAACCACAGCACCGAACACGCTTCTCCCTTTTCTGTGTCGTAGTGTTCGGGAGTCGATTGATGATGAGGCTAGCAGATGGAGAAACAAATGGTTGGGGAAGGAGGAAGATGAAGCCGGGCTTCTGATTGCTAAAGCGGAGAAGACGGAGGACAAGGAAAATATAAGGAATGATGTGCGGCGATTTACGAGTCGAAAACGGGTGTGTGGAAAAAGACTTGATTCTCAATCAATGTTGAGTTGTTTATGTTCTTTAGCACTCTTGTGGTTTAACTGAATCTATCTATCTATCTATCTATCTATCTATCTATCTATCTATCTATCTATCTCTTTCTGGTCATATCTATCTATCTATCTATCTATCTATCTATCTCTTTCTGGTCATATCTATCTATCTATCTCTTTCTGGTCATATCTATCTATCTATCTATCTATCTATCTATCTATCTATCTATCTATCTATCTATCTTAGTCCCCTCTCATCTATCTATCTATCTATCTATCTATCTATCTATCTATCTATCTATCTATCTATCTATCTCTTTCTGGTCATATCTATCTATCTATCTATCTATCTATCTATCTATCTATCTATCTATCTATCTATCTATCTCAGTCCCCTCTCATCTATCTATCTATCTATCTATCTATCTATCTATCTATCTATCTATCTCAGTCCCCTCTCATCTATCTATCTATCTATCTATCTATCTATCTATCTATCTATCTATCTATCTATCTATCAAGGTAAATGGATGAGTGCATATATGTGCTTATATTTGTATGGATACACAACAAAACCGTACATATTATATAAAAGTATATGACTGCAAGCACATTTGCGTACAGCTATATATATATATATATATATATATATATATATATATATATATATATAGTGCCCATAAAAAAATAAATAAGTAAAAATACATTGCATATCTAGAGTTGGATCAAAACCAGACTAAGTCTGCTATAGAACCCCCCCCCCAAAAAAAAACCGCAACATGAAGACGACGCACATCCGTGCAGACGGACACACGCGTGCATGTGGAAAAGCGCAGACACATACCCAGAGAATACGAAAGGAAATTCACACCAGTGCTAAACGTGTATAAAAGCTGATATCCTCTGAAGAGTGGAAGAACAGGCCCGTCTATGTAACTCTAGTATCTACACAGTTCTAACCATGTTTCAAAAATGGAAGGTCCGAATTTAATTTTGTAATTAAATTAAAGATATCAGTTCCATTTCATCCTCAAGCGAATTTTGGAGTAACTTTAAAATTACTGGGTTTTAAAGACACAGCTAAAATCATAATTCACGTTTCCAAGGTAACAGATTAATTCACTTCTACTAGACAGGGGTGTTTGCGTTTTCTTTATGTCTATATTTTGATGTATCCGTTATTAGCTACGTTTTGGTAGGGGGTAGGGATGTATTCTTCAAAGAAATCTGACATCCGTTAAATGCATGTCGTCTGGATTTTTAAAAATTTTATTGTTAACGGCAAAAATTCTTACGGCATTTTTTCTATTTGTATATTTAAAGATTTTTTGCGGGGGTATTCAGGTTAGAATACGTTTTATTTAACTACAATTTGAAAAATATTTTCACTATTAATTTCTAATATACTATATTTCTTTAAAGAACAAGTAAATGTATTAGAATCCCTTACAGTATGTAGAGTTATTTTCACATCAACTATAAGTATGTATATTATTAGGTAATATTTTTTTTAAAGTAAATTTTATGACAATGGCGCCAAAAATAGCTAATTGATTTCACTGATTTAGTAAACTTTTATTTTTTATATAAAATTAGTAATATCTTGTTTCTCATGTAAGTACAAAGGACATGGGTCATTCAATGGCTTCCATCTTCTAGCTTTTCATATTACATTCATTTTACTGTAGATTTTTTATTGGATTCTTTTAAGTGCTTTTAGTACTTGGAGGGAGATCTATAGGTTAGAATACGTTTTATTTAATTACAATTTTAAAAGATGTTTAGGTTAGAATTTCTTTTTATTTAATTACAATTTTAAATACAACTTTAAAATATTTTCACTGTTAGTTTTAATAGACTATATTTCTTTTTTTCGCATATAGGATAATGCTCTTTTCTTCACTTGTAATATCCGTATAGTGGGTGGCACTATATAAAAAAGAATGCTACATAACCTTAAAGGACCACAAACCAGAGTTTGAGGCTAATCCCACTACAAGTATAATAAATCCAACACGACCGGATATCGGAAAAAATAGCAAAATGATCCTTGAAAGGTAAATAAACAAATTAAAGAAAAAATAAGCCTGAAACTTTGGATTAATACCAAGGAAGTGATAAACTGGTTTGCTTTTTGATTTTGTCGCCTACACAGTAAAATAGGGTCAGTTGGGCACCGTCTCTGAGGAAAAGAACACCATGACGTCAGAAATTAAGAAGAGGAATGCTCTACTGCTTCGCATTCGTGTCGGAAGCTCAAGTACGAACATTTAAGCGTGTTTGGGTGTCAATCTGAGGACAGTGTAGAGGATTCCAGAAGAGTTGGAAGAGTCTAATGGTGATTACGCAGTTGTTCAGAGTGATTGCTAGTGATGACGACGTTATGCCTCCATTCATATTTGAACAGGGCCTCAGACTGAACACGGAGGCTTACATCAAGTTCTTAAAGAGATAGTGCTGCCCTGGGTCAAGAGGGTGGCTGATGGAAGACCCTATATAGAGCAACAGGACTCTGCACCATGCAACACACGCAGGAGAACACAGTCATGGCTGTGAGACAATTTCCGCGATCACATTACCCCTTGCATCTGGCCACCTAACTTCCCAGACTGCAAACCCCTTGATTATTATGTGTGGGGTGCAGTTTTGAGAGAGACTAATAAAACTCCTTGTAACATCAAAGGCAAGGATTATGGCAGCATTCACCAAGGAGACTGATCAGAATTGGTGTAAAAGGTTTCGAGGTCGTCTGGAGCCCGTGCTTAAAGCGAGTGGTAATTTTATTAAATAAATTTACTCTTTTGTATTTCAAGATAATTTTGTGTAATTAGGCTATGCTATTTTCATTTTTGCATAATTTAGACGACAATTTATTCATCGCACACTGTGTGATACAACCCCACCCATATATATATATATATATATATATATATATATATATATATATATATATGATGCCCATCTTGCACAAGGCCCGAGAGCCACTGGAGGTAGAGGGTGAAAGAGTAAGTGGTGCAGTTTAGGCTAATATGTGGGGAAGAAACGGTTAATCCTAGACTTGAACAGATTAAGATTTTAGTATTTGGCAAAGCATCCGCTTAGGAGTTGCTTCCACAGAGCAGCTGTTTGTGGGAAGAAGCTACTTAAATTGAATTTACACCTCACCAAAACGAATAAGAAGGAAATGATAGTTGCTCGTTACAATGTGCGTGGCGTGGGGGATCTTAGCCTTGATGGTTAGAATTGGTGAAACTAAGGAATTTAGTACGTCTGAGCACTTTCCATGAAAATAGCGATAGATTAGCGAGAGACTTACTAGATTTCGTCTGTGAGAAAGAATTGTAGGGTGGAAAATAATTTGCCACCCAGAGGGACGCGGAGACGCTCTTGGAGTCTATCGAGTTTGGAAAGTGAAGATAGGGCAGCACTTGCCAAAATATGACAGCTGTACTCCATTTTAGGCTTGATCTGGCACTTGTAAAGGTAGAGGATAGCGGATACTTACTGGTGTTGTCTAGGAAACCGACAATCTTTCCAGCGTCTTTAGCGACTGGATCGTACGAGTTCCACTTGAGGTCTGGGTTGTTTTAAGTCCCAATAAGTGATCAAGGCACGGAGCATCCCTGAGAATGAACTGATTGGTGATAGTTCTTGGTTCGATTTAACTAGTTTATATATATATATATATATATATATATATATATATATATATATAAACAATAAAATCTAAAATCACCTCATATAGGGAATAGTCTATTTTGGCAGAAGATATCGGTTGTCTGTCTTATCAAAGTCGGTGTGGACTGAGTTCGTGTCAGAAATAGAAATGTAACTGTGAAAGCTAAAAAAAAAAAAAGAAAAAACTGTCGAAAAACTAATACAGAATTTATGCATTTCAATGTTTCAGTCAGACGAAATGCTTCGTCTGCCGAAATATGCTATTCTCCATATGAGCTGATTTGGGATTGCATTATTTATCAATTATATTGCTTTGTAATAACGAATACACTGAGTTCTTTTTGCGGATTAGTTTTAATATTTTATATTACTAGGATCCACTTGGATTATATAATAACGGATTTGTTATCTTTACTATATATATATATATATATATATATATATATATATATATATATATATATAATTATTTATTTAAAAATATGATTCCAACACGCTACATTAGAGGTCTCATGTTTCAAAACAAGGTCCGAAAACTTCAAAATAATATTTGAATTAACTTGAGTTAAAGTAGGCTCTGTTCCAGATTCCCAAAAAATTTTGCTTGAAGATGGAACAGAGCCTACTTTAACTCAAGTTAATTCAAATATTATTTTGAAGTTTTCGGCCCTTGTTTTGAAACATGAGACCTCTTATGTAGCGTGTTGGAATCATATTTTTAAATAAATAATTATATTTATGCTCTACTTTCGTATCGAGCACTATTTTTTAAAATAATTACAAAAATACTAAGGAACTTTGGATTATTTACCAAACCAGTTTCTTTCCTATTTTCTACAATATTTTCACATATATATATATATATATATATATATATATATATATATATATATATATGGATGGGAAAAAGATTATAGTTGTTCCAACGAGATAAAAGTGTATATATTAAAAAGAAGAGAGAAACCGCAAACGTTTTTGGTTGTAATGTGGATTTTTAAAAAAACATATATTATACTTTATTTTCTATAATTTTTCAACACGGGTTTCGGGTCACGCGACCTACTTCAGCCAAAGAGTGGATATTTCCACATATTATTAAAATGAAGTAATTTTCCTTATGTTTTTCGATGTTAAACATTCTCGATGTTAAGCATTCTCGATGTTAAACATTCTCTTTTTTGTATTGTAGTGACACAAATGTCTTTCTTGAACTGGCAGTGAGAAAGTTCTTCTGCGTGAATGATAATAAAACAATTAAGATTGGTCAGAGAAAGGGTGAGGAAAGATATCTCTAATCTTATCTTTTAATGACCCCTGTGTGTTCTTAGATCTATTTCCATTTTTTTTGTATTGTGTGTCTTTCTGCCAGCATGCGTATGTATACGTTTATTCCCACTCCATAGATGAGTACTGTCTTATTATACGGAATTAATATACACACATACTTACATATACACACACATACATACATACATACATACATACATACATACATACATACCATTACACACACTTCCTGTGTTGTGTAGGGTTTGTGTGTGTGTCTAGTCTCATCTTATCTGGATATATATATATATATATATATATATATATATATATATATATATATATATATATATATATATATTGAACTTCTCTAATTCTCTTATAGATTTCTTAATTATATTCTCTACTAAATTTATTACAACCAACTTAATCATTCGCAATAACTCTTCTCTCACAAGTATTGTTTTGCAAAAGATCAACATTGCATATCAATTTAAATGTCTTTTGGGTGATAGTATCTTTGACGAAAAAGTAAATACATATGTCGGCTTCACTACAACGACATTATCAAGAAGGCTTACACTCCATATGTCGGATACAAGCTCTATTGCATAAGATTTGAAGACACATTCATGTCCACTTTAAAAATATAAAAAATTACTTATTGATAACAATATTATATTATACCCTGAAAATAAAAATCCAAAACTTTGAATTGCATAGGCCTTGTATATGAGGAGCAAACAAACAACACTAAATAAGATTAGTTATGAGTATCGCAAAAATATTTTAAAATGCTTACAATGTTTTTAAAAATGTTTAAAAATATTTTGTACAAAAGATTACAATCATATAGATTAAATTACCTCCCTTAGATTATAAGCATGAACAACGCGGTATTGCTAAAATAGTTATTTTTAGAAACAATTATGACAGAGGGAATTTGTGCTTGTTCTAAAAAGTCACAACTATGAGTTACAATTTTTGTTTTAATAAATTCAATATCAACATTAAGAAATCTATAAGAGAATTCGAGAGGATCAAAATAAAAATAAACATAATATGACTGGATTATTTAACCAAATATGCTTGAATATAAGATATATTGCCCTCTCTCTCTCTCTCTCTATATATATATATATATATATATATATATATATATATATATATATATATATATATATATATGCTATCTGTGTATGTATTTATGCATAACCTGTAATGATTGCTATAACGTATACAGAGAAAAGACCTCGAGGAATTTAGAAGATTATATGAACACAGATATCTTTTGCAAAACAAAAAACTCAAGCTTTATCAATTTGTATTATTATTATATGCGACCACACGTGCATGTGCGTATGTGTGTGTGTGTGTGCGCGCGTGCTCGAGCAACATGTGTGTGTGTCGCTATTCTTGTGCGTGTGCGTGCCTCTCTTTCTGTGCATGTGTGTGTATGTCTCTCTCTTTCTGTGGCAGTGCGTGTCTGTGTTTCTGGCTTTCTGTGCGTGTGTGTGTACACGTACCTCTCCATTTCTGCGTGCGTGTATGCGTGCGTGCATGCGTGCGTGCATGCGTGCGTACATGCGTGCGCGCGTGCATGTGTGCAAACATGAGTGTATGTGTGTGATGTGTGCGCGTATGCGTGTGCGCGCGTCTCCCATTCGCGGCGTGTGTGAGTATGCGGTACAACAATCAGTTCTCAGCCTAACTTTTTTGCAAAAGTAAAAAAAAAATACTTTACACAATGTTTTTTTTTGTTCCACATAATTTTCTTCGTTGTCAATGCACTTAATTCAGTGGTGAATGTTAATCAAATAGATCAAACATTATACAATGAAAATTTCGGACCAAATTGAACTGATCAATATGCATTAGAGATATATTGATGTAATATCTTATGTCTATATAAAAAGGGTCACAGAAAAGTTCACAGGGAGACCAATTCTAATATTTGGTCAGTTACAAGAAATCTAATCAAATCATCAAATATTAGAATTTTTAGAGGATTCCTTCCTTAGTCAGTCTCACCAATCCCCAAAGCTGCTTTTGTAGGCATTCGCCTTTATTTTTTATAGGGTACCCTAATAACACCTTAATATGTTAATATAAGAGATCGTAAAAGAAAAACAATTCGAATAAAATAAGAAAATTCAGATTAAATTTTGTTTAAAATGTTACATCTCTCTCAGTGTATAACTTAGTCTTTTTGAGTAGGAACACATCTTCTTATCATATCTCAGTTGCGTCTCTGTCCTTGGACAGAGTGCGCTCAGGAGCTTCTTTGTCAAATGACAGAAGGACAACTGAGGGACAAAGTTATACTGAAGAGGTGCCTGAAGCCGCACCTTCCCATTGCACCAGGGACTGAGGGGAATTTTTGTTCCTGTCCTGGGTGTACGCGCTCGGGTCCCCACCTAAACATAGACCTTGTGTCACATCTCGTCCTAATGGGGAAACAGAGTATATACATTATTACAGCTCTCTACTGTCAATGCGTGGTGGTAGCACCTGTTAGGGTCCCAGATATGGGCAAATAGTTAATCCCACCCAAAGTGTGGTCCGAACACTATGTAAATATAAAAATATTTTTCCATATTAAAAATACCAGCAATACATTTTTGAAAAAACAAAAAAAACAATTACGAGCAATACATCTGACTCTTGACAAAAACCGAAAAATTGATTTCTTACAAAGTATACATATTCTATTCATACGAACCTATCCTAAAAATCTTGTCGGTATTAAATAACCAATTCCGACTGATATGCCGTAAAACAAAATAAACCACATTTTCTATGACACTGTTTTCACCAAGCATGAAAGTGCTACTAGACTCCCCCCAGTACTGCTTGTAGTGCTTGAACACAGCTCAATGACCTTGAATTCCCACAGACTCCACTGGTACTGCTTGTACTTTACAGATTCTAAAAGGAGTTCCATATTGTCATATGACTCCATCAGATGGACTGAATGGGCAATGAGTATTTATTCACATTGTGCAGGAGCACCACCTTCAGATTTCACTTGGAATGGTCTATGAAATGACACCAATCCGAGGGATTGTGTGGGAAGCCAAGGAAGTTGAATAAGATAGCTCGAGACGTTTGTGCAATAGGGCAGGTCCATTTTTGAGCAGTGGTATTGCACTCAATTTGAAAGCTAGGGTTTGACATGATAAATAATGAAAGAAAATATTTTTTCCAAATCGTTACCGTTTTTTGAGGAAGCGAGATTAAAGATTAACTTTAGGTTTAAAATCGTAGCGTTGGAGTGATCAGTGAAAGCCTTATAGCCTAGCCTTATAAAATTCATAATTTAATGAAGTTCTACAAACTGTATATAGACAAGATGTATAGCACAAGCAAATTATTGCTAAATTATTTTTCTATTAAATAAGACCTTCATTTACTTCGAAGAGAAATTATACTGAAAAATTTAGCTATATTATGATGTTATAAGTGTAATTTCCAATGAAAAATGAAAATTTAAACATTTTGTCTTATAATTTGTGCCAGAAATATTATATACACGTTTATCTATTTTTATTTAATATAATCTAACAAATGATCAAACAAATCTTATTTATTAAGTAACCATTTTTGTTATCTTTTACAAGTTTTCACACTCTTTTTACTTATCGAATACAATAAAAAATGCATATTTTGCTTGTGGGAATTCATAATTAGAATCCAAGTTTGAATATATTTTTTATTCAATGTATCTGATACAAAAGATATCAACTTTATTTGGATTTATTCTTGAAATAGTAACATTTTGAAGTCAGTTTGTAAGCAAAAACCTGCAGAAATTATATCTTTATGTACATTATTTCAGACGATCTTTAAAACTAAATGCTCAACAACTGGTAAAAGCTATGAATCTAATGTTTGGAGTCACTATTTATCACATGAAACTCCAGTTTTTAGATCGAGTGCAATATTGATTTTCGAAAAGAAAATGAAAAGATTCGGTAAAGTCCTTGTTCCGTGTTCAATTTCGGATTAACCTTACATCTGCCGTGATCAGGCGCCACAGCTTAAGCCAGGAGTTCAGGAGCACTGAGTACTGCTTAGGTAAGTACAAATCTTACGGGTAAGGCCATTAAGGTCTTTCTGGGGGATCCAATGGGGCTCCAGGCCACTTGCTTCTGAATAAACAGAAACATTGTCTTCAGAAAAGACCGACTTTACAGAATTTTCCTCTGAAAGGAATTCTTCATATGATGAAGGAGTAATATCTTTATATGCTAGAGTGTTAGAGACAGCGTGATCGTCTGAATGGATATCAGGCCTCATAGCTGAGGGAAGGTAGGATTTTTTTTTTCAGGGGAAGCATTGAAACCAGTTATATGTATGAGATATGAATAACAATCATCTACATGGCTTCATGGCTTTCTCCTGATCATCGGAACAGCAAAATTGAAGGCATGAAATCAGCACGTTGTAATAGGGTTTACAATAGATGCGGGTGGTCCAGGATTTGTCCTGATCTCCAATATTACAGTCAAAATAATGAAAGCCGTTTTCAGGAGCGGAGTAATTGTTAGGCGTTATGCAACTGTCGTGAAATCCCCACGCGAGTAATAGAATGAATTTGCCTTGTAAATGCATCTTCGGTGTTTTAAAGTGCTTGGAGCCATTGTAGAGATATGTATTAGCTCACAAAATCTGGAATACAAAATAAACATTTATCATATATATGGTTACGTCCATGCGTACCCGTCATTCGAATTTGAAGTGGATTTCATTTCGCTGCAATGAAACTTAGCTCGCAGTGCTGAGCGTAAGCCGCCGAAGCCGGCCATTACGTAAGTTTTATTTAAAAAAAACACACACACTTCCAAAAAGTTCACTTTGTTAAAAGAAGAACATAATGTCTTAAATAGGACAAATCTGGCAGTCTTATATGCATTTGCATGCATGCATTTGCATGCATGCATTTACGTACATGTATATAAAGGGTGTTTCATTAAGACGGATTATATATAAGGGTGTTTCATTAAGACGGATCAAAATCAGCAGTAAATAAATCAGTGTTATTGATGAATATTTATTTATGTCCCTATTGGATCATGTTATTTAAGTCATAGCAATTATGTGTGAAAAATAATATCGCCCAAATGTTCGCCAAATCTGAAAGAAAAGAAAAAAATGATTAAACGCTTAAACTTAATTCAAATTTAAAAGTTATTGAAACACCCTTAATAAAAAAAAAAACAAACTAGAGCTGATGAGTGAAAACAGATTTTGCATAGGAAATCAGTACCAAAAAGTAGATTAGAATTTTTATGCTCGCCTCAATTTCTTTGTAAACCAGTTTTAACAATGCCTCTATAAAATTGAATACCATTTACAATGAACATACACTATCCCTCAAATTACTCCCTTACCGTCAGTAACACTTGCCTTATTTCATGACCACCTTTATTT
>OZ010610.1:54569674-54642174 GCA_963932145.1 Acanthosepion lycidas | reverse complement strand
CAACAATAAGTTCATTGCTTAACGCTTATTTAACTTGATAATTGAGTCCACCCATATAGTGAAAACCCACGTAAATAGCGAAAAATGGCGATTTTTACTGGTTTCTTTCTTATTTTTCGTTGATGTTTCAACCAATTTTCATCAAACTTAACAAATGGTTTATAAATGTATCCTCTTTTACATCCCTGGTAGTACACGGACAAATTGAATTTAAAAAACTCCAAAATAATTGTGGCCTGAAGTAGGTCTTCATGTTGCCTGTTTTACCCCCTCATGTCCACGGCTAACTTCAGTTGAATAAATACAGACTACTTCTGTTATATCAGTAACTGCCTTAATTCAAAATGTTTTATGTCTTTTAATGAATGTACTTTAAAGTAATTGAATAAGATAGACTCTGTTACATCTAAACATGATGCTGTTTTTGCTCCATTCTAACTGAATGCTTTTTCTGATCGACCAGCTGGGTATGGCTGCTAGTATTTATATAAATTATTAAGCTCTTTGTTTTTGATATGTTCGTTTTCAGTCAACTCGGGCTCATATTAACCATCACATCACAAACAACCAAATAAAAATTTTAATAGCGAATTTTGGAGTAACTTTTAACTTTTAACATAATTCACGTTTCCAAGGATACAGAGAAATTCGCTTGAGCATGAAATGGAACTAATGTCTTTAATTTAATTACAAAATTAAATTCGAAGCTTTCAGCTTCCATTTTTGAAACATGGTTCGAACTGTGTAGCGAAAAAAAACATATTTTAAATCAGTTAATTTATAATATATATATATATATATATATATGTATGTGTGTGTGTGTGTGTGTGTGTGTGTGTATGATAGGAATTAGGAGGATTTGAATATGATATAATATGATATTTGAATAGGATATAATATGATATTTGAATAGGATATATGTATATATATGTTCTGGTTAGAACGTTCGCTTTCTGGCCATGAATCTCATTACGGTTGATTTGTCAGGCAGTAGACTTCCTGATGTTATCGGTCTGGATAGGGCAATCTCAGCGTGCGGCACCATCGACCCAAGCCTTGTGAGTGAAATTGGGTAGACGGAACTCTTGGCGGCCGTCGATAGCTGTGCTAGCACGAAGTCACAAGTCATCGTGACTGAGGGATAGTGTGTGCTGGTGTTGTTCAGGTTGTTGATCTTTCTAGATAAAACGCTCTCTCTCTCTCAGAAACTGTAACGGGTCTGTTCAGCATAGTTGCAGTATAAACCACAGGTTGGCTCTGTGTGGGTTGAACAAACACAAATGTGTTTGAGCGAGCATCTGCAATAGGGACTGGCTAGCCACCCTAATAGACGGGTATCCTTGAATACGAGTGGCCAGCCACTATATGTATATTGTTCGGAATGTTGTCCTAATCTTTGTTGGCATATTCACGACGTTTCCGCCGTTGTACGCTCCGGCCTTCTTCAGGAGATTGGAATTTCGAATCCACCCTTTATTTCGTCCACCGGGATAGATTACTCTAGTTCCACGTGTCATGCCTCTTTCGGATATCTCAGTATCAGTTATTTTCCTTTAATTCAACTCTCCAAATATTTTTTTTTACCTCTGCCATAGCCAGGTATCGAACTCACAAATCTTTCAAGTCACTGGATTACTACAACTAATGCTTTTATCCACAGGGCTATGTGTCATTGAGGACTGCAGTCTGGGGAATTAAGTGGCCAGCTTTAAGGGGGGATGTGGTCGCAGAAATTGTCTGACAGACTGGGTTTTCCTGCTCGTGTGACATGGCACAGAGTCCCTTTGCCAGACATAGGGTCTTCTAGCAGCCACCCTTTTGATCCAGGTTAGCACTACCTCCCCAAGGCCCGATGTAGGCTGTTGAGTTCTATGTCATTCCTACGCTACTACACAAAATGGTATCAAGGAAAAGGGTAATTTATTTTGGATTTCGTTTTATTATGATTGGCAGCTTGGGTTCTAAGAGGCAGCAGTAGGAATGACGTCATAGGAACGCATGACACACATAGGCTCAGCGTCCCCGTTTGAGTGGTATTAGCCGGTAGCAAACCTCGGTGTAGGAGGCATATTGATGCTTCAGAATTCTTGAGACCCTCTGTTCAATTCGCGCAGTTTTGGACTTATATTCAAAACCCAAAGGCAATACATCACTGTCAGAATATACCGCCCACGTGGCACTCCGACCAATCGCTGACCATTCTGGCCCTGGACTCTACATTCTGTAACTAGGCCTCTGTGTTGAGTTCAAGACCCTGTGGGAAAATGAATGGAGGCATAACGTCGCCATCACTAGTGATGACTCCAAACACCATGATGTTGATTGAATATATCATGCAATTCTTTCCGAATCCTCTACACTGTCCTCAGAACAACACCAAAACACCCTGAAATGTTCACGTCGGAACTTCTGGCGCAGATAACAAGTAGTACAGCCTGCCGTTTCTAAATCCAACCCGGAATGCTTTTAATTTGTTAATGGAGTTGGCTTGATTCCAAAATTATGTAATATGTTGGGCTACAGACTCTAGGTGTAAAGTTGAAAACACGGTCAATTTTATTTTGAAACACTGTAATTTGAGAACAGTATTTCTTTTCATTTGAAATGACCTATTGAACGTTAGAGAGTTATGTCCCTTTAAGTTGAAAAATTATGACACAGAACTAAATATCACCAAATTTAATCAAATGTAACCAAACATTAAAAAAAACTGTTTTTTGAATTTCTTGTTGACCAGGCAAATAACTTTTCATCATCTCTTTTCAGTAATTTTTTTTTTTTTTTCATGACAGACCGTGGAGATGTTCTCTGTCTTGTTCCTTTTTTGTGTGTGTATATGTCTTGGTGCTTATGTATTAGAATCTGACTGCGTTTGTTTTACGCGTGAGTTTAGGACCCCATGAGGATTAAAATGTATACATTGTAAAAAGACCGGATATTAAATATAGCTAAAGTAACTTCAATGAAAAAATAAATTGAATAACATATATATTTCTTCTTTTCTCCTCAGTAATTTTATAGTTGTAAACTTGATAGCGAATAAATGTTAAATTTTGATTTTGTAATTAGCAGTTTTAAATTTTAATATTAAATTTTATCATATAATTTAGTAATTATTCGTTGGAATAAATTATTTTTTAATACTAAACATCTGAATAGATATTATAACATGACTTCGTTATCGAGCTTTTTGAATTTTCCTGTACTTGTGTTCTGATTGGTCCATCTAGCCTTTGTAACAACGTTTTCCCCTTGCGTAGAATATTAATTAATTTGAAACTTTTAAAACCATTTATTTTACATTCAACGTCATCACTTGATAAGACACCGAGTGTGTTGAAACAAAATGGCTATTTTTGTAGTGATTTTATAACATATTTATGTTATAAATTTTTTTTCTTTAAAAATAAATAATTATATATATATATATATATATATATATATATAATTTTAGCTGGTTTCTAGATGAGAATTTGTGTCTTTTGTGTCTTTTCTAAGTTTGTTCTGATCGTGTGGCAAGACATGACAGTGATGCTATTTGGTTTCGGTCAGAAAATGAATGAATGAAAGTAAGAAAGAAAAAAGAACGATAAAAGTCTTTAAAGTCTCCTGACATTACGTCATTAATTGGCTATTCAGTTTCGATCTCGTGGAAAGATGGAAAAGACATTAGAGAAGCTACTTTGTTTCAGTAAGAAAACGAAAGAAAGAAAAAAAGGAAGGAAGATACAAGTTTCTTTCTTTCTTTCTTTCTTACGTCTGTTTCAGTGAAATGAAAAAAAGTTGTCAATTTCAAATCTTTTCATTTCTACCCCTTCTTAAAATAATGATCAGCATATAAATATGTGATTGTTATTTCAATATTTTGTTAAAATTGATGAACTAAAAAAACATTAAGGATGCGATAGGGTAATTTCTACGGATATTCTATTGTCGTAGAAATCACCATGAACTTATTTAATCATTAAATTAAGAATTAAGATTCATCAGAAATTTTAACAGGAAAATCATTTCGTGGATATTTCTATTATAGTATATCCAGTGAGCGAGAGCGAATTTAAGCGCGCTACTGGATTGGTAGATAGGTCCCATAATTTTACAGTTGAAATTGCTAGCTGCAACCGTAATTTCAATGCTAACAGTTACTTCTCTCGCACTTCACGCTTTAAAACTCTCAGATGCTTACATATTTATAAGTCTACCATTTGTCCATGTTATGAAAATTGTTGCGAATTCTGGTACGGTTCTCCTGCTGTATATTTATGGTAGTTAGACTTTATGAATTTAAGTGCAGTACTAGATTGTCAACAAGGTCATTTTACACTTGAAATGGCTCGATGCAACCGTAAGTTCTATGCTAACAGTTTCTTTTCTCGCACTTCTCGCTTGTGGAACTCTCTTCTTGCTTGGTACTTTCCAGTCAACTTTGACCTTGAAAAATTTAAATGCAATGTCAATCGTTATCTTCTGTCTTTTGTTCCTGTTCTTTTTTTGTTCCTCATCTTTAATATTTATCTTTTTTCTCATATTCTTTTACGTTCAGTAAATCAATGATATGATTAAATGAAACAAAAAAAAAAGAAAAGAAAAAAGAACAGCACACAAGTTCGGAGGTGAACCGCCGCGCCATTGCTGTAGTTGTATCATCAACCTGCACACATAATGCAGTTGACGTCTCTCCGTGGCGTTACTATGCTATACGTGGTTATTTCTGGCTCTTGTCACTGTGAATATGATTTACGTGGTTATTTGTAGCTGTTATTTCTCTTTCTTTTTTTTTGTTTTGTTTTTTGCAGTAAGGTTCATCAAGTACAAAACCCGAGGTAGAGGGTTACGTTAAGGAATAGTTTAGAATAGGAAGGGACGATAACGGTTAACTCTAGAATTGAACTGGTTAAGATTGTAGTGATCGGGGAAAAATTCTCATGGGAGTCTGTCCCACAGGGGAGTGGTTCACAGGAAGAAGCTGTTCGAGTGGAACATACTTCTTGTTGACAGAATACGGAGGGTAGGTAGTTGGCTTGCCACAATGCATGGCGGATCCTAGCCGTGAAGGTTAGACCTGGTGGAACCAAGGAATGTCGTTCATCTGAGCAATTTCCATGGTAGTAACCAACAACAGGCTCGTCACATCCGCCTGTGTGTGTGTATGTGTGTGTGTGAGAGAGAAAGAGAGAGAGAGAGAGAGAGAGGTTGTAGGGTGGAAAATAATTCTTCTCCAACAAGGACTCGGAGACGCTTTTAAACTAGAAAGTGAGGATTGGGCAGCTCCCGCTCAAATATGGCGACAGTCCTTCATTTTCGGTCTGATCTGGCTCTTATAAAGGTAGAGGATAGCATGAGAGGTCAGGTACTTACTGGAGCGGTAGAGGGAGCCCATCATTTTACCTGCATCTTTAACAATGAATCGTATACAAGTGTTCCACTTGAGGTCAGATGTTAGTGTGAAGCCCAATAGTCTCTCAAAGCACAGAGCCTCTTCATCGTGACTGGCGGTAGTTCGGGGTCTGATCGGCGGTGATAGAATGCAATTAGTTTGGTTTTCAAAGCATAGCATGTAACCAGACAGTTTTTTCCCCAACTGGGAAGTTGATGTTAGATCGGAAGAAGTCAGCTTATTTGTGGTTTCATTTCGTCAAGTTGAGGTCGGTTCTCATCAGAATAATTACCATGATATTCAGATTTAAAGACATGTTGTTTTTTTTATATATTTCGTCCTCTCGGTTCGTTTCGTGCAAGATTTATCCTCAGCTCCGACTTTTTCTTGTTGATTGTTGAATTTCACTTTGGTTACAAGAAAGAAATTGTGGAGAGCCATGATCACCTACGTCCTGAAGGGACACGGCATATAGAAGAAGATCAACATGTAACCTGTTAATAAAGCAGGCACAGTATATATTTGCGTTATGACATTAAGTCCTACATAGATACTCATATGCACACACACGCACGTGCTTGCACACACGCTCACACACGCACACACACGCACACATGTATAAAACAAAATTTTACCTTTAATGTTTCTTTTATTTTTATGTTTCAATTCTCTTTTCATTTTTCACTTTCTCCCACAATTCTTTCTTTCTTTACTAGTTCTCTTTCGTTTTTCTATTCTTTCTTTCCATCTTTCTTTCGTTTTCTTTCTTTCTTTCTTACGTTTTTTCTTTCTTTCCATCTTTCTTTCTTTCTCTCTCTCTTTCCATATTTCTTTCTTTCTTTCTTTCTTTCTTTCCATATTTCTTTCTTTCTTTCTTACGTTTTTTCTTTCTTTCCATCTTTCTTTCGTTTTTTCGTTCTCTCTTTCGTTTTCTTTCTTTATTTATTTATTTCCATCTTTCTTTCTTTATTTATTTCCATCTTTCTTTCTTTCGTTTTTTCGTTCTCTCTTTTGTTTTCTTTCTTTCTTTATTTATTTATTTCCATCTTTCTGTCTTTCTTTCGATTTTTGTTCTTTCTTTCTTTCGTTTTTTCTTTCTTTCCATCTTTCTTTCTTTCGTTTTTTTCTTTCTTTCCATCTTTCTTTCTTTTTTTCTTTCTTTCTTTCTTTCTTTCTTTATTTATTTATTTCCATCTTTCTGTCTTTCTTTCGTTTTTTGTTCTTTCTTTCTTTCGTTTTTTGTTTCTTTCCATCTTTCTTTCTTTCTTTCGTTTTTTTCTTTCTTTCCATCTTTCTTTCTTTCTTTCTTTCTTTCTTTATTTATTTCCATCTTTCTTTTCTCTTTCTTTCTTTCTTTCTTTCTTTCTTTCTTTCTTTCTTTCTTTCTTTAATCTGATCACTTACTTCTTCTACCATTTTATTATTTCTCGTTCTTTTTCTCCGTCGATTCTTTCTTCCTGTATTCTATTATTTCAGTACTTTTTTCTTTCTCTCTCTTTTCTTTTTTCTTTTTTTTTTCTTTCTTTGCTTTCTTTCGTTTTTCTATTATCTCATCACTACTTTCTTTCTTCTATAACTTCAGTCATTTTTTCTTTCTCTTTCTTCTTTCTTTGTTTGTTTCTTTCTTTCTTTTGTTACTATTTTGTTACTATAATAATTTTCTTTCTTTCCTTTCTTAGCTCTTTTTCGTTTTTTATTATCTCATTCTTAGTATTCCAGTCATTTTTTCTTTCTCTCTCTCTCTCTTCTTTCTTTTTTTGTTTTTTCAATCGCAGTTTTCAGTACATAGATTTCTCTAATCTGCTCTCTTTTTTTACAACTTTAATATTTCTCTTTCTTTCTTTCTTTCTTTCTTTCTTTCTTTCTTTCTTTCTTTCTTTCACCATATCCCGATCTTTCATTATTCAACATTTATGATTTCCCCATTTTTCTTTCTTTTCTTTTCTTTTTCCTTCCTCTTTTTTATTCTTCTTTTCTCTTCCACATTTTAAAAATATTCATAATCAAAGGCATCTCCTTGACGCGCATGCGTAATAGAAACATCAACACTTGCGCTGATGTAGACCAACACGATTACTTGTTACAATTGCCCTATTAGATTACAATGATATCTTGGCGTATTCATCATAGGATGTCTATCTGGGAAACTCGACCTTCAGCTTTTCCGCGTCTACGAACACATGCAAAGCATTCATTGGCACAAAATGACATATTAATGTATAGGCCACACATTTATGCTTACACAGAAGCCGGAGTAGACAAACTCAATCCTTGACACAAAAATATTGGGTTCGAACGAAAGTTCGTAGCGTTTTTCAGCAGATCTCATTTGAATACGTGATTTCGCTTCCCACGTGACTGACATTTATTGCACTCATGTACTACAGGCCAAATATTTGGAACCGCCCTTTGGACTTTGAAGAAACGCCTTAAAATAGAATGTTGTGTGTCTTTTTCAAAACTAATTTATTAACTCAATTCGGGTCATATGGGCCTTCTCTTCCCGAATGGTTTTATCATATATTCTATAATAATAATAATAATAATAATAATAATAATAATAATAATAATAATAATGATGAAATTAACGCATTATTGTTATTGTTAATTTCTTTCCTATGTTGATCTGTTTCACATGTAGTTTTGTGATACCTATATAGTAGTAGCTTTTATTGTGTGCCTCGCGAAAGGAATGTGGTCGGAATTCGCGTTGGCGTCTTTCTATTTCACACGCCATATAGTCATCACAAGACTACATCTTATTCAGAAAATCATGAAAAGAAATACTAAAAAAAAAAAAAAGAAAATAAATAAATCCCTTGGGAATGACTAAAGAAGTGGCCGAAAGCGCTTGGGGCGATAGAGACTATGGATAATGTTCACACCACTTAAAAATATAGTTTTATGGTAGTATGGGTAAAAGTCCTCAATATCAGGGATAGAGCGTATAGGAATATAAAAGTGATGTCAATATCAAGTGACGACAGTCTGTTTCATGCATGAGCGTAGTCTTCAGGACCTCTCTCTCTCTCTCTCTATATATATATATATATATATATATATATATATATGATAAAATAAAGAACAAATAGTAAACGTATATCAATTTAAAAATGTTTCACTTTGATTAAAGCGTCGTGAGAGAAAACAGACAAAAAGACAGGACCACTGGTATTTTCAATTTTGTTTTGGTCTATTCTCATTGGTCAGACACGTGTCACGTGCGTTAAAGCTGTAGATAATTCTATGTGCATGTAAGTTTGCGAAGATTCTTGTATGTATAAGTGGGCATCGGATGGTAATGTGTATTCGTAATTGTGTATGTGTCTCTGTCTAGTGGGAGTTCTTATGTCATCCAGCGCAGCGGGGTGTTACATGATTCTAATTTATCACTGATCTCTTTAAGCATGTATTCTTTGTATTAGATACATATAAGTTAGATTCTTTAAGAAAGATGGCGATGTAATGTAATGTTTTAGGCTTGTGTTTATAGATAGTAATAATGCTATTAAGTTTTCAATGTATTTCCTCCTGAAAAAATTGTGCTCTTTTTTAATTAGCGACCGAGGATTTGAGCATATTGGCCTTGTTCCAAGTTTTGATCACGTCAGATAATGCGTTCTCTCCCAGAAATTGTAACTAAGGTCAGCTCAGAATATTTGTGGCCTCTGTGGGTGTTGAAAAAACACAAATGTTCCTGACCTATAGGGATCGGCTAGTTGCCCTAGCAGACAGACATAGTGAGATACGAGCGGCCATCCATTACTTATATACGCATATGTATCTTTCTTTCTTTTTATTTACCATGTCCTTTCAGGACGTAGGCGATCATGGCTCTCCACCTTCCCTCTATCCCTTGCAGCTCTCAACAAGTTCCTTCCCTCTGCTTCCTCCCCCAGACCACGTTCTGTCATCCACCTGCTCAAGACCGCCAGGTATGTCAAGTGTTGCTTTCCCTTGTCTCTCTCTACCTCTATTCGCTCCATGAGTATCAGATTCTCCAGGCCCTCTTTCCTCATTATGTGTCCCAGAAACTTCAGCTGCCTCTGATGTTAAGTACAAAACTTCTTGTTTGAAACCCCTCTAAGACCTTATCGTTGCTCACACGCTCGGTTCATGATATCCTTAGCATCCTTCTGTAGAGTCGCCTTGATATTTTGGGGGAAATCGTCCAACATTCGCTGCCGTAAAGAAGGACAGATGTCACGTAGCAGATCAGTATTCTTTTCTTTGTTACCAAAGAAATCCTCCTGTCTTGCAATACTCTGCCCAGCTTTTGGAATGTGTCCTTGGCCATACCAATACGTCTAAGGATCTCAGTGTCGCTTTCCATATATTTAAACTTCCGCGTCTGCTCGATTCTCGCGTTCCCGACCTGCAAATCGCATTTCGGACTCATCCCCTTATTGATGACCACTTCTCTGTCTTCTTGTATTTTATGCTTAGTCCTTTCTTTTCACTCTCCGTCGCTACCTTCTGTAGGAGATTTTGTAATTCCTCTTCTGTGTCGCCTGCGTTTTTATGTTTTTAAGGTTGTGGCCGCCAAGGCTAAGTCCCGGTAGGGTTTCCAATTCTACCAGAACTGCCTAGCTGTTTAGGTTGAACGGGTCAGGTGAGAAGACGCATACTTGCCTCACGGCCCTTTCTATTTTCGTATATTCACTGAACTCATTCCCTATGCGCATGCATGCTGGTTGTTGCCAGTATAGGTTCTACGTATGTGCATATGTGAGTAATATTAAAAAAGATCGTTGAGCCCTCACAAAACCCATCGGCTAGTAAATGTTTTTACTAATGCATATCCAATGTAATGCTCAACACCCACTCAAGGTAGAGTGTAGCTGAATGACGTGAGTGATATGAACGTAAGAAGAGGAAGAAGGAACTGAAAATTATGACGATATGGAAGACAGATATCGATTGATCCTAGAATTGATCGGGTTAAAGTTTATTCAGATTTTGGGAAGTCGAGAATTTTTCAGCACAATCTAGTCAATATGTCCTCGTAAGTCACTCTGTATCACTTAGTTTTATTTATTTTTCCGCTTGTTGAACTTCCGATCACTTCTAAAATCAACTACAGAAAGTACGCCCTCCACCCAGTCGCTAACGCAAGCTCATTCTCATTACCAAGGCGTCTACTAGAAGAAGACTGACATTGAAAATAACTTTAAAACAATGCTCCGAGACAGACACTTAGAGGTTGAGGATAGCTGCGTACAGACTGACCTGAAATAGACTATCCCCATGTTGAGGTAATTTTTGGTCTTTTACTGCAATATATATATATATATATATATATATATATATATATATATATATATATATATATATATATATATATATATATGTCAGGAGGAAACTTCCTGATGCTATCGCACTGGAGGGATCGATCCCAGCGTGCGGCACCTTTGGAAAGTGTCTGAAAACCAAACCACAGGTTAACGCAAACCTTTTGAGTAGGCCTTGTTCAAATTGTTGATCACGTTAGATAACACGCTCTTTTGCAGAAACTGTAACTAAGGTCTGCTCAGCATAGATGCAGTATAAACTACAGGTGTTGTATGTGGGTGTTGAATAAACATAAATGCGCCTGAGCAAGCGTCTGCAATAGGGATTGGCTAGTCGTCCTAGTAGACGGGTATCCTCGAATACGAGTGACCAGCCACACACACACACACACACACACACACACATATATATATATATATATAGATAGATAGATAGATAGATAGAGAGAGAGAGAGAGAGAGAGAGAGAGAGAGAGAATGAGATAATGAGAGAGAGAGAGATTAAATAGGTCGTTTAATGAAATTGGAAAGATAAAAATCTAAAATGGTAATCAATATTTGCCAAAAACATTGATATTTATTACATTTGGGTGAAACGAGGCACGAAGAGATAAATTTTAAAGTCAGAATTTTCAAACACGCCTGCGGTCTTTTTCAAAGATGCGAGAAACAAACAAAGTTATGGGACCCACTCCTTCGAGGAATATTGTTAGTTGGATTTCTCCCTTTGGATGATATACTCTCTGAGTAAACCCAGATCCCTGTTTAATCTTTCAATGTTTGAATTTATTTTGAAAATAAATTTCAACTCCGATCTACGTCTCTCTTCTCGGTTGTCGAACGAAGACGTCAAAAGCACGCGTCCGATGTCATCTGCGTTTTGATATGGTAGGTTGAAATGTTTTACGACTGGAGAAATATCTATATATTTGTGTGTGTGTGTGTTTTTGTATGTGTGTGTGTGCGTGTGTGACAGATTGAAGGCAAGAAAGACAGAAGGAAACAACGCATAACCTCCCTTCTCTGCTAAGCTTGTACAAATGGATGGTGAGTTTAGGAGAGATAAAAATAAGCCAAAATTTATTAAGATCTACAAGGGAGAGGAAATATAGAGTAGCATGATCGCCAACGTCCTGAAGGTATACGGCACATAGAAGAAGAAGTATCAACGATGTTAAAAGTAGAGCCTAAAAAATTTACAACAACAAAAAATGATAATAGCAGCAAATGTCTTCAGTCTGCTGTCTTTCATCCATTTCTAGATATATATATATATATCAATATTCTTATTCCAAAGTTTTTGGGTAGTTTCTTTTATCTAACCCAACCCACTTTTCTTAATGTTTTTCTTTCTTTCTTTCTCATCTGTACACGTCGCCACCTCTCGCCCATTCTTGCCCGTATCATCACCACACATCTGAGATCTCGCTCGTCACGAAGACTGACCATCTTTCAACAAACGCGTCGTTTGAGCAATCTATCTACCGGCTTTCAGTCGAGCAGCCGACTGCCTGGTCTTTCGGACATGCGCTACCCAAACTCAACCCAACCATAATTCCCTATCAACACCACCACCTATTACCAACATTTTTGTTACATTTTTTTTTTCTTTATGATGACCAATCCTGTATATACTTTTTTTTTTATTGTAGCGATATCATCAGTGATTGCTGATATTTGAAAAAAAATTACGCAAACTTTATCTGTTACTCACACTCTGGAGAATATATCCACCCTGGCTTGATTCAGTATTCTTAACCTTTACAATTCCGCACTAACTTTTGGAGTTGTGTCCCCTGGATCCATATTAATTTTGAGTAGGTACCTCCACTTGGTAGCGTAAAAAGCAGCATAACATGATGAAAAAGGCCCCAAACTCAATAAAAACAAAGTTTTGTCATCAAAATGCTTATGTTATTATTAAGAGGAAAGACCAACGTATTTTTTCATTATTTTTTTTTTAATTTTTTTACTCCTTTGTAACACGTTGTAAATTTTGGTTAAAAATCTTGTTTTTTTTTTTTGTTTTTTTGTTTTTTTGTTTTTTTTACGTCAGCGACGGAACAAAGACAAAGGCTAGTTTTATTTTGCGTTTTTCCGGTGAAAATTACATTGATTTAGAAATTCCTGCAAAATTCAAATAATTGTCGGATTTTAATGAAACTTTTAGGACATATTCAGAAATGAATTAAATTATTTTTTGAAATTTTTATTTTTAGAAAATCTTGATAAAAAATATTTTTTTTTTACATATGTTACCACCCACTTACATAATTTCATGAAATTTCGAGAAATTAAATTTTTGAAGGGTTTTTTTTTTATTAGTTAAAAACAGGACTCTTTGGAGAAAGTAAATCATCAATATTTTTGTAAAACAGTTATTCGTTTCATCGAAAATCTGTTCTGAATTGTAAAAATAAAAATGCAATAAAACTAAGACATTATTTAATTAGAAAATCTTTTAATTTCTTTTTAAATAAGTTATATTAAGGACACTATTGTCTGAAGAAATAAAAAAAAATTTAATGAATAATGAATTTTTACAAGAATTTTTTTCATTTTTTAAAAATTTTAATTATAATGATATAATATTTCAAAAGTTGTTTAAAATTCTTCATAGCTTTTAAGAATGTCATTTAGTCATATCGTTAAGTGAAAAGTAAATTTACAAATCGAAATTTGAGAAGCTCATAACAGTCGTTTTATCCGAATATTTTTAAAGTAATTTTAAAAATAATTTTTAGTGAAATAAACGTTTCTAATTTCTACATATGGGTATCTATACATGATATAGTCACGTGATTTAAGTGTCGTCTGACATACTGCAATTATTTCACTTTTAATTCAGTTCTGTTTTATTATTAACGTCTTTGCAAATTATCACTTTAATATATCAAAAAAAGTTTTACTTTTCTTAATTGCTATTTCAATAAATATTCTTATTTTATATATTTATTTTAGTTTCGATCATACTTTAATTGATTATTTTTTTTATTTAAGATAGTAAACTTAAGACCCTAGAGACAAAATGCAAATTTCATAAAGCTCCTTAAAAATCTAACAAAAGTCAATAAAATATTAAATAATTGCTGAAAAAATATATATTTGTAAAAATTACTAGGTAGTTAAAAACTAAAAAAAAAAAAAAAAAATGGGTTCATTTAGTTTTCGTAAATATGTCATTTCTGGTCATCCATAGGAGCAGTCATCATCTTGTGAGCTTCTCGATAAATCGATAATGATCAAAGAAGGAGGGGACCCATCGGTAAGAAATGCTTATATGTTTGTTTTTTATGCTATAAGTAATATTTATTTCAAATCAGATTAATTGAACTTTAAATTTTCAAATTTTACTCAAATAACGCATCACAAAGCTATAATTTAATTTTGAAAGAATTTTAAAACCGATAAATTTGTATGTTTACGAATTTCTTAAAATTAAGAAAATGTCCACTTTAAAATTAAAAAAAAAAAATCGAGCAATTGTTTGACATTCCAATCTATATAATTTCTATTTGAAATACACCAGAATATTTTACTTAATGGAAATAAATTTAATCATTTAGCTTTCAATTAAAACTAGATTGAAATCTTCAACAATGCTTTTTCATTTTTAAAATTTAATTTTAAAACTTAGGTATCGAAAATTCAATTGAGGTACCTAATTTTTGTATGTGGTAAGTTTTTGGATGTTGGCTATATAATTAGCGCTGTAACTTCTAGTGTTTTAGAAATTTTGTTATAAAATTTTCAGGGTATTTGCATGAAAAGATATAGAAAAATGTAGATATATTTTTGTACTGTCAATATAAGAAATTTTGAGAAAAAAAAAATGAAAATTAAAAAAAATACGACAGATTTTATGATTCATACGCCTTGCATATATAAAAGTGAGTCTGTTGTCCAGTAAGAATACGAAGCTCGCTTTAACAAACCTATTAACAAAAGAAAGGCCAGAAATACTTTAATTTCTTTAAAGGAAACATTTTTCCAAGCTTTGATTTTTGAGTTGGACTTTGATGTGTCACCTAATTTTGTTTTCATATCTTTTCCATTACCATTTCTTGAATCATCATCATCATCATCATCATCATCATCATCATCATCATCATCATCCCCTTGGCTTTTGTAATCGTAGGGCGGATCCGAATGCAGAAGCCATACTAAATATTTTCCACAATGGTCTATTAACAGCAGCCATCAGCAATTCTGGCATAGTCATGCTTGTCCATTGACATTGTCCAACCAGTTTTTGCGTTGGTGTCCTCTCCTACGTCCACCTTCAACGGTGCCTCGCATGATGGTCTTGCATAGGCTGACGTGCCTTTTAACGTGTCCAAACTACGTCATTTTTCTCCGTTTGACACTGTCAACAAGTTCCTGGTGTTTCACAAAACTGTCAACCCTTTTCCGCACAAACTCATTGTTTTTTTTTTTTTTGTTGTTCCCAGTAGAAAATGCCAAGGAGTTTTCTCATGCATTTCTTCTCAAACGCTTGGATCCTTCTCTCTGTATCTGCAAACAATGTCCATGTTTCACATCCATATAGGAGAATGAAAACTACCAGCGATCTGAACAGTCTGTACTTTGTTTGAAATATGATTTTGCTTCTCGATATTCTTGTCAATTTGGCCACCGCTGCTATGGCTGCGCCAATCCATGTGCGGATTTCCAAGTAGCAGATACCATCTTTAGACAAGATTGCTACTAAGTATTTAAAACTGGATATTTTCTCCAGTGAATTCCCATTCATGATAATATTGATACATGTGATACTGTTTATGCTATTCACCATTAATTTGCATTTCTCGGAGCTGACACCCATTCCATATGCTCTTGTTCTTTGAAAAAGTTTGTCGGTCAAGTACTGGAGTTCACAGTTACTGCATGATATGAGGTCCAGGAGATGACCAACAAACTTTTAGTTGAATAACTTAGATAAAAAAAGACGAAAAACGTTTACGTCACTAGCATTTTGATCAAGCTTTGTTGGTTAAGGAGTATAGGAAAACTCTGGTAGCCACGGGTGATCATATGCTTGTGAAAATTCTTTCTTTTGGTCGGAATCCCTTTCAGTCTCACTGTCACACACATCACCAATATCTGCGTGGGTAAATCCGAGAAATTCTTCTTCGTCGCTCTCACTGTCCATAAAAAGTTCCTCTATCAACGTAACAGACCCACGCCTTGCCATTGGGGTCACCATTGTGATTACAAAACGAACGTTTTTAAAATACTTTACTAAAATTTGCTGATGAAATATTTCAATTAGGACGAAATGACAGACATCCAATCATTCCTAGTTTATATCACAAGCATAATGACGTCATTTCCGTGAGTATATGTTATATTTAGAAATATACTTTCCTTTGAAACAAAGCTCTCTTACTTAGCGAACATATCCGCCCGGAGAATATTGACATGTTCAATTTCTACTTGCATCTAAAACACTGACGAATACAAAATCGAGGGGTTGGCGCTTTCTTCAAATTATTAATTCACCGATCCAATCACGATAAAAAAAAAAAAATAATGACTGAGAGTTTAAAAAATAGCATAGGCACTCCTCTTTTTTTTTTCAATAAATATCAGCGTGTACAAATCATACGTTTGATTGATACGTTTTTTTACGGTATGTCAACCCGTTGCAGCTTATTTAAAACCAGATAGTAATTTTTGATTCTAAGAACTTTTTCGGGTATTATAATAATTTAATGATACAAGTATAACTAAACTTATAATTGATGATGGTGGCCGGGTAAGAAGAGGTGGATCCATAACTTTCTCAAACTTTCTCAATACTTACCTGGTGTACTTACTTGGTGTACTTACCTGGTGTGTAAGTACCTGGCTTATGTCAGAGGGTATCCTCCAGATGAGGCTCTGCCGAAGGGTGGAGTCTCGTATCGGGAAACTGACCCCGTTTTTACGTGATCTGTAGGGAATTTTTGCCCGAGCCTACGGGCTCGGATATTCCACTTTAAACTCGGCCTTGTGCCACATCTTGCTGCGTGGGGCAGCGGGTAAATAATATAACTTTCTCAAAGGTATTTGCGCGTAAGTTAATACAAAGAAAGCAAAGGAATTTTGGGAAAAACAGACAAGTTCTTTACCCGAGTCCGCTTGTGCGGGGTAAATTTTGACCAGAGGCCCGGGCGGAAATGCTTGGCTTCCTCACAGTAAACTTGGGCTTTTTGTCGCATCAAGTCCGTCGTGGGGCGACCGGTAAATACCATTCCGTCTTAGTCAAGAGTCGATCTTCAAGGGCCTTTTGATTAGACTGACGAGCCCATCCGCGTTTTTGGAGTATGATTCGGGCTCGGGCTCCAACTTGCGGAAAATTGGTCAGAAGTACAGGTAAATGTCGGGGCGGCAGTCGGGACTTGGCTCCGAAGGCGATTGTCCTTGTAGGGTAGTGCTGAGGCGTGTGCCACTTACGTTTTTCCTCTCTTTCTTTACCAGTTGTCTGTACTTCTTCTCTGTAAGGCACATAAGAAGGCGATCGAACGCTTGCTCTCTTCCTTGTTGCAGGGTGATAGCAAGCATTATGCCGACAGAGATGTCTGAGCCCAACGTCCGTGTGATAGAGGGGTTGGGAATGTTCACTTGGCGAGTCACCGATAAGCCTTGAGTTTGGCCTTCCTACGCCGCGTGTTGACAGAGGATTCTATCTTGGAGGTGAATGTTAGGGACGCCTTCCCTCGCCTTACCGCTACTCCTCCCGTTTCTAGGGCTGAGCGCCGTCGTAAGGTCTGGAATCATTCGAGTTTCCTCAAAGAATGTCGAGCGACCTTGAGGGTCATTCCTCGGTCCAGTGATCTTTCTCGGCCTTCAAGAGTTTTGTATCGGGAATTAGTGGAGGTGGCCGCGACGGATCCACTCTGATTGGTTCGGAATAGGCTATCTCTCAATGACATAGCCTTCAGATGGGGCTTGGCGGATTTGCTTGACTGTCATTGGTGTGACCTTGGCTTAGAGAAAACGGCTTTGCACTCCTTCTACCATGAGCCCCTGCTGGGACTATGTCGTGGAGTTAACGGCTCGTATCGCTTTCGAAAAGCTCGTACTCATTGATCTCGCATACGTGTGTGACAATGGGGCGAAACGAATGGTGTCTTTGGCGCTGCAACCCGTGGCTAGAATGGGGATTTGAAAGATGCGGATGGAGGGAATCAGGAATCCTGCGATGTGAACGCTATTCTCATCAGGATCTGACCAAATTCTTTGAGCATCAGTTCAGGATGAAGAGCAGAACTGATATAAAGCGTTTGATATCGAGAGATTTCAGTGAAAAGTGAGTAACTGTAGCGAGCCTGTTTCACGTGAACGGGGCTAGCTTTGATTTTCTTTTTTTAAAGTCCCCCTAAGTCACAACGGGGCCATTTCCTGAGCAGCCGTCCCCTGGTTAAGATTCTTGTGTACCTAGTTAATGTGAGTAAGTACCGTTTTTGGTCTGTTTCCGGTTCCCTCTTTTGCTATGATCCAAGTCGTGATTCCCAACCTTCCAAGTTTGTTTTTGGTCCCCATTTTTCATCTCGACTGGCTCAGTGTTTTGATTTTCTATTGCCCATATTTATTTTATCCTTCCCTATCCCTTGGCAAGAGAGCCTCTTGTTTTTCTCTGAAGACATAATACAGCGCCCAGTCTGATAGTTGAAGGGTGAAATGGCCCTATTAACATCAGTTATTTTAGTTTGTGTGTTTTGTTATATTTTAGTTTGTTTTCGGTTTCATCCTCTCCCCCTCATTTCATAGCATCGATAAATTTTTATAAATATTTTATACGCCATTATGCTTAAAGAAATTTTAATCTAATGGGATGTATTGTAGATTCCCTGAGTGTGTGTGCGAGGTATTTTGGTGTGTATAGGAGTGAATGGTGACGGATAGATTTTTATGGTGAGTGAGTAAACAATAATGTATGGATGGGTCATGAATCGCTAGGTATAGGACAGTAATGTTGACCAGTTCCACTCCATTTGCCCCTTTTTTGGCTTTGTGCCACAATTATTGTATCTATTCAGTAATAAATAACAGTCCGTGGTAGTCAGATAAGTTACTATCTGTCTCTCAGCTGTAAAGTTCTCTGTCTTCGAGCAGAGTATAATTCAGTCGAGGCTCCGTTTATAGACAATTCAAAGTTCCTGATCTTTTAACTCATTATCTAGTTATTATTGGTTACTTTAGGTCAAATGCTCCCAACCTTTTGTGCGTCATCACCCAGTTTCACATGGAAAAATGTTCCACCTCATACCTGTATGTAAATATTCAAAAGCATACCAAAATTGATTGGTGAAAGTTTGTTACTGGTTCAAAAACTCACTTTGTATAATGTAGTAAAAAATAACAAAGGGAGGTAATTTGACATCCTCAATAACGGACTTATACGGTTGCTACTACCGTATTAAAAAATGAACGAAGGTAAACTTGACCACTGAAATACATGCATACATATATATATATATATATATATATATATATATATATATATATTTATATAAAGTTTTATAGTTAGGGTTATGAGATCTTTATTTAAGGCGTTTTGTCTAGTTCATTTGTGTTACCGGGAGTGTTCTTACTTACTCCACAACGAAAATAAAGCAAAACAGTGTTAGTGAAAAGGTTATCAAAAGTGAGAAAATACCGAAGTAGAAAAACAAAAACAAATTATGATTTTCATAAATATCACGAGTAATTGAAAAGAATAGCATAAAAATTGTTTCTAAAAGTAGAGGAAAAATAATTAAAATAAAACTTAATTATTTAAAGAAGAAAAGTAAGAGAAAACAGAAGGAAAATTAGTTTTAAAATAAGTTAATTTTTTTTTTTAAGGGGACAAAATATAAATAAAAATATAGCCATTTTAAATATTTTAAGAATAAAATATAACGAAAAAAAAAGAGAAAAACGAATCTAGCAAAGAAACAAACGAATTCTTTAAAAAATGACAGAACATAAACTTATAAAAAGAAAGAAATGATAAAAAAGGAACGAACATTCAACAATCATTTGAGCGACATTCTCTCTATTTGTATGTCACAGTGTGATCAAGAAAGAAAAAAAAAACCCGAAAGAATGGCTGTGTTGGAATTCAATAAACTCCTTCCTCTTCAAACACCCGCCTTTCAAACGCCTTCAATTCACACTCACCATTTTCATTACTTATATTTGGCCAGGTGGACAGATGAAAGATTATCAGGTGTTGACTAACTCTGGGATCGAGAGCGGAAATATTAGCCCTCGACCGAACTTGAAAAGCCGTCAAAATGGCGGAGCAAAGTATTTTAGATTATGGACTTTGTATGATCGTCGAAGTCAGGTGGACGCCCACACATTAATGGTAAAAGCAGATGACAAATTATTAACTCACCGATCTAATCTCGGTATTTCGATGAAAGAATAATGGCCGACAGTTTAAAAATCAAGCACGAACTTTCCTCTTGTTTTTTCATGAAAAATATCAACGTCTGCAAATCGTAAGTCGTAATTACTATTACGAACAGAGATAATACTGCTAGAAGAAAGATGTAAAAGACGAATAGGGATAAAAAGAATGTCTGAAAAAATAACAGAAAAAGGCATTAGCCAAAAGCCAAAGAAGGAAAAGAGAATATGATGTAAAGAAGAAAACATTTTTAAAAAAAGGAAAAGATGAAAAATTAGGAAAAAAAGAAAGAAAGAAAATAAAACTTTATGCAAAGGAAAAGGAACAGAGTAAAGGAAAAGGATGGGGAAAACAAAGTTAAAAAGATAAAAACAAGAGAAATGAGAAAGCAAGAAATGAGAAAACAAAAATTTAGAAACAACAAGAAAGAAAAAAGAAAATAAAAGCAAATTGAAATAAACAAGACAATAAAACAAAGAAAAAAAAACAAAGTAAATAAAAATAAAATAAAAAACAAAAAAAAAAATGAAAAGAAAAATAGCAAAATAAAATAAAAATGAAAAGAAAATAAAAATAAAAGAAAAATGAAAAGAAAATGAAAAGAAGGAAAAGAATAATGAAAAGAATAAAGAAAAATGAAACGAAAGAAAGAAAATGAAAAGAAAGAAAGAAAAATGAAAAGAAAGAAAGAAAAATGAAAAGAAAGAAAAAAATGAAAAGATAGAAAGAAAAATGAAAAGAAAGAAAGAAAAATAAAAAGAAAGAAAAAATGAAAAGAAAGAAAAAGGAAAAGAAAGAAAGAAAATGAAAAGAAAGAAAGAAAAATGAAAAGAAAGAAAAAAATGAAAAGATAGAAAGAAAAATGAAAAGAAAGAAAGAAAAATGAAAAGAAAGAAAAAATGAAAAGAAAGAAAAAGGAAAAGAAAGAAAGAAAATGAAAAGAAAGAAAAATGAAAAGAAAGAAAAAAATGAAAAGAAAGAAAGAAAATGAAAATAAAAATAAAAATATAAAGAACAAAAATAAAAATGAAAATAAAAATGAAAAGAAGAAAAATAAGATTAAAAATAAAAATGAAAAATGAAAAAAGAAAAATGAAAAGAAAAATAGAAAAATGCGAAGAAAAAAATAAAAATGAAAAGAAGAAAAATAATAAAAATAAAAATGAAAAGACAAAAAAGAAAAATGAAAAGAAAGAGTAATTAAAAAAAAAATAGTAAAACAAATTTACAAGAAAGAAAAAAAAACAAAGAAAATAAATGCTATTTGAAACAATTTTTTCTTTTTTTGCAGTAAGCTTTATTTTGTTCAAGGCCAGCGAGCCACTCGAAGTAGAGGGTTGCGATGTAAGAGACAGTTTATGCGAATATGTGGGGGAAGATAACTGTTAACGATAGACTTGAATATGATAAACTTGTAGTGATCGGGAAAACATTCCCTTGGGATTCGGTTCCACAAAGTTGTAGTTCCGGGAAGAAGTTACTCGAATAGAACTTACTTCTCACCAGTGGAATACGGTGGGAATGAGGGTGATTCGCTACATTGCTCATAGCATGGTGGGTCCTAGCCGTGAAGGTTTGATTGGGCGGGACCAGGGAATGTAGTTCATCTGAGCACTTTCTATGGAAGTAGCGATAAAGCAGTGAGAGGCTTTCCTACATCTCGTCTGTGAGAGAGCGGGTGCAGGAGGAGAAATAACTTGTCACCCGCAAGGATGCGGATAAGTTTATGGAATCTATCGGTACTCTAAAATGCGGATTGTGCAGCTCCTGCCAAAATAAAAATGAAAAGAAAATGAAAAGAAGAAAAAGAAAAAATAAAAATTACGAAAAAAAATAAAAATGAAAATAAAAATGAAAATGAAAATGAAAATAAAAAGAAAAAAAGAAAAGATGAAAAAGAAAAATGAAAGGAAAAAGTGTTATGGGATCTTACCCATAATAATAATAATGGACTATTCCATACTGCGCCTCAGGAGTAGTTAAGGATCCCGTCGCTCAACTCTTGAGCGACGGTTCGGTTCAACTCTCTGCTTTCGGGCGGGAGGAACCCAAAGAAGGCTACGCCGAAAGGCGGAGTCTCCTCCGGGGAGGTAGAACGGCCCTGAACCCGTTTATACGGGTTCAATGGGTATATTTTTGGGCGAGCCCACGGGCTCGGAGTGCACACGTTAAACCGGCCTTGTGCCACATGACGCCCACGTAGTGGGGTGACTAAACATAGTCCGGCGCTCAACTCTTGAGCGACGGTTCGGTTCAACTCTCTGCTTTCAGGCGGGAGGAACCCGAAGGAGGCTACGCCGAAGGGCAGAGTCTCCTTCGGGGAGGTAGACCGGGCCTGAACCAGTTTATACGGGTTCAATGGGTTTATTTTTGGCCGAGCCCACGGGCTCGGTGTGCCCACGTTAAACCGGCCTTGTGCCACATGACGCCCACGTGGGGGGGGGTGACTAAATATAGTCCGTCGCTCAACTCTTGAGCGACGGTTCGGTTCAACTCTCTGCTTTCGGGCGGAAGGAACCCGAAGAAGGCTACGCCGAAGGGTGGAATCTCCTTCAAGGAGGTAGACCGTCCCTGAACACGTTTATACGGGTTCAATGGGCATATTTTTGGCCGAGCCCACGTTAAAAAGGCCTTGTGCCACATGTCACCCTCGTAGGGTGGGGGTGACTGAATATAGTCCGTCGCTCAACTATTGAGCGACGGTTCGGTTCAACTCTCTGCTTTCGGGCGGGAGGAACCCGAAGGAGGCTACGCCGAAGGGCGGACTCTCTTTCGGGGAGGTAAACCGACCCTGAACCCGTTTATAGGGGTTCAATGGCCATATTTTGGGCCGAGCTCACGTTAAACCGGCCTTCTGCCACATGATGCGCATGTGGCCGGGTTACTAAATATAACCCGGCCACATGCGCATCATGTGGCAGAAGGCCGGTTTAACGTGAGGTAAACCGGCACTGAACCCGTTTATACGGGTTCAATGGGCATATTTTTGGCCGAGCCCACATTATCGGAGAGCCCACGTTAAACTGGCCTTGTGCCACATGATGCCCACGTGGGGTTTGACTAAATATAGTCCGTCGCTCAACTGTTGGACGACAGATCGGTTGAACTCTCTGCCTTCGGGCGGGAGTAACCCGAAGGAGGCTACGCCGAAGGACGGATTCTCTTTCGGGGAGGTAAACCGACCCTGAACCCATTTATACCGGTTCAATGGGCATATTTTTGGCCGAGCCCACGTTAAAAAGGCCTTGTGCGACATGACGCCCTCGTGTGGGGGTGACTGAATATCGTCAGTAGTTCAAGTTTTGACCGACTGTTCGGTTGAACTCTCTGCCTTCGGGCGGGGAGGAACCCGAAGGAGGCTACGCCGAAGGAGGCTACGCCGAAAGGCAGGTTCTCTTTCGGGGAGGTAAACCGACCCTGAACCCGTTTATACGGGTTGAATGGGCATATTTTTGGCCGAGCCCACTGGCTCGGAGAGCCCACATTAAAAAGGCCCTGTGCCTGATGACGCCCTCGTGAGGGTGGTGACTGAATATCGTCAGTAGTTCAGGTGGAGACAGTAGTTCAAGAGTTGAGTCAGAGGCAGTCCGAAACAGAGTCGCGTTCAAACAATTACTGCAAGACATTGGAATAGTGATACTAGCCGAGACTACATTGGTCTCTCTATTAAACCTGATTGTTCATACTAACACTTCTACTTCTCTGTATATATTCCTGTTTGTAATATATCTGTGTTATTCCATACCTGTGTTCGAGTTCTTCTTTATTGGTTCTACCTTGGACTATCACCGTCGTACAAGGAATCGGATCATAACAAAAAGTAAAATCAGTAGGCCTGATCTGGCGCTTGTCAAGGTAGAGGATAGCACGAGGTATCAGGTATCTACTGCTGCGGTACAGGGAACTGAACATTTTTTCTGCTTATTTAGCGGTGGACCAATGAATGTTTGAAAAAAGAAAGGGAAAGATGAAAAATTGACTTGTTTTGATTGAATTGTTTTCTACGGCTTATCAACCTTTTGCGGGTTATTTAAAGCCAGAAGAAATGTTTAGATTTTAAGGATTTTTTGGAGAGGAGATAATAAAGATTTACTGATAGAAGACTTACTAATTAACCCATACGTAGGGGAGAAGAGGTTGATTCGTACCTTTTGGGTATATAACGAACACAATAGGAGTTGGAATTTGGCTCTTAATTAACAATTCCGTGGCATTATCCATTACACCACCCGCACACCTGGTATTCCCAAACCGTCACCCATCTAGGTACTGACCAGGCTCGATTATATTGAATTAATTGCTGGGTCTACAGCTGGGAACTTGGTTCACTGTGTTGTGCTGGACAATTTTTCTCATCAGAATTTATCTTACATATTTAGTCTACCATTCGTACATGCTTTGACTATTGCTACCACATATGTTCTGGGGATCCTACTATGTATTTGGAGATTCGAGATAAGTCCAAAGAAGAATCTGCAATGTTATTTGTCCTGATCTGGTATCTCGGCTTCAGTCCCTTTCTCGCATCCGTAACGTGGCTTCCCTGTGCCTTTTCTATAAATATTTTCATGGAAATTGTTCAGATGAACTTTCCTCTATGGTACCTTCACGTTATGAATTTAAGTGCTGTACTAGATTGGCAACAAGGTCTCATTATTTTTACAGTTGAGATGACTAGATGCAATGGTAAGTTCCATGCTAATAATTTATTTTCTCGTACTTCTCGCGTGTGGAACCCTCTTCTGGCTTCTTTCTTCCCAGTCAAATTTGATCTTCAAAAATCTTTAAAAAAAATCTTCAAAAATTTAAATGTAATGTCGATCGTTATCTCCTATCTTTTTAATTCTTTTATTGTACTCTGTCCTTAATAGTACATGGTCTAACACACAATAACCTCTTGCGTCTTAGTGGCTAGCCACTGTCAAACTGAGAAAATGGCGTGGTTTGGACACGTTACAAGGCACGAAAGCCATTACATGACCATCATGTAAGGCACCGTTGAAGATGGACGAAGGGAAGGTCGCCAACGTAAAAACAAATGAAAAACAATGTCAAACAATTGACAGGTATGACGATACTAGAATTGCTGATGGCTGCCGTTGATAGATCATTGTGGAGGAAATTTAGTTTGGCTTCTGCATTTGGATTCCCCCTACGATTACAAAAGTTAAGGGGATGATGATGATGATGATGATGATGATGATGATGATGACGACGATGATGATGATGATGATGATGATGATGACAATGATGACGATGACGATGATGGTGACGATGATCATGACGATGGCGATGATGATGATGACGATGATGATGACGATGATGAAGATGATGATGACGATGATGACGATGATGATGATGACGACGACGACGATGATGATGATGATGATGATGATGATGATGAAAATACGCAACGCACTCGTACCGACAGTTATTAATCACTTAGAACGGAAGGTAAACAAATGTATTAGGTTGGTGCAAAAATAGTGTCGTTTTCTCACATAGTAACATATGCGAGAAAACGACATTATTTTTGCACCAACCTAATATTACACATCAGAAGTAGCATTGTGTTGTGAGCCTGGTTTTATTTATTTTGGATTTTGATCAGATCCAACTCGATGTCTGTTGCGCTGTGGTCTGGAGACGATATGAAGCACGCTTCAGGTTCCGGTAAGTGATGCCTACCTTCAAAAGGAAGGAAACGACTGACCGTCCAAGAAATCCACGGCAATCGACATCAGTAGGTAGCAGATGACATGCTTTTCCGTTTTCCACGCAGTCGGATCGTAGCGATTCCTCATAGAGGAAAAAGAAACTTGAGTGCACACAGATGTGCTTCTTCAGATGGATGCTGAATCTTTCATGGACTGAACTTGTAATTAATGAGGGCGTCTGAAGAAAAATGGAGGCAAAAATGACGCTTATAATTAGAATCAGAAGAATTAGAAACTCACAGACGATATTGAAAGCAAGAGAGGCAGAGGAAAACAGCGAGTAAATGTTTGTTTAAATCGATGACAGAACAATTAATGGTGAGATAGTGTAAAGGCAAACCTTACTGAGAGCTACAAAAGATAGGAAATTGTGGAGAGTCATAATCACCTACGTCTTGAAAGGACACAGCACACAGAAGAACAATATTTGATTAAACAACGCTTATATTTACTGATCCAGCGTCCTAAGATAGCTAATGTTAGGATTATACAATGACTTGCGCATTCATCGTTGTTTGGTTTTTATAATAGCTTTTTTTGTAGCAAAATAAACCCAGTAAAAGATTGTTTCCGAAAGATCCCAGAGAGAAAAGAGTATTTCTTAAAAATGGTAATTGATCACTTTGTGTCGATAACCGTGATTTAAACGGTAAAATCACGCCTGTTTCCCTAAGATAGAAAGGTTTCAGTCTTTACTGAGAGGTACATTTTCTTAAAAAAAAATCTGATGCATCTAGGTCGGTAGATAAACATTTCAGTTTGGAAAATAATAATAATAATAATAATAATAATAATAATAATAATAATAATAATAATTGATTGCTTCACGGTCAATACTCTGCCTGTACCAAACAAGCTGATGTAGACAAACCCCATACCCATTAGTGGCTACATAGTGACAGTGTTAAAAGCTGAAACTGGAAGTTTTATTCTTGCTGCACAGGACCAACGCTTGCTAACTAGAAATTACCAAGCACACGTACTGAAAAATTGGGTGACTCCAAAATGTAGATTCTATGACAAATATACAGAAAAAACTGACCATCTTGTGTCAGGTTGCACGGTATTGGCAGCTACTGAATAAAACTCACGGCATGACAGAGTGGGCCAATATCTGCACTGGAAAATCTGCAAAACTTACTGAAAGGAAACTGCAAAAAATTGGTATGAACACCACCTAGACCCGGTTACGGAAATAAGACCTGTAACAACAGATAGAACAATCATAACTAATCGTCCTGACATCTTGATTAGAGACCGCAAAGACAAAATGTGCTTTCTTATTGACATGGCAGTCACTGCGGACTGCAATGTATCTTTGAAGATCTTCAAAAACTATCAAAATGCAAGGACGTTGAAATCGAAATCTCAAAAATATGGCGCATGAGGACATTAACAATTCCAGTTGTAGTTGGAAAAAGGATTGATTGGAATAAAATACCAATAGGCTCACTGAAGGAATCCCTGGTAGGGCATGCCTTAAAGAAATACCAAAAATTGTACTCACAAGTACAGCCCCACACCTTACGAAGGGCTTTATCTATGTAAATTATGTTCGAGTTTTAAAAAAAAATCCTCAGTGGAAAACGCCATGATGCCATTTATGTCCTTAAGTCTCTGGTCGGGATCTGGAAAGAAATGAGTATACACCAGAAACCAAAGGAAATAATAATAATAATGATAATAATCCCCCACCACGAAAAAAAAAAGAAAAAAGGCAGAGATGTCTACTCAGATACATAGAGTTGCTAAAACTAACGTTTATAGCAGGTGAGAAACAATTCTTTTGTGAGGTGAAGTGATTCTTTTGAACTTGCATCTAACTGGTCTTTATAAAAATCTTTTCTCCGAGTGCAGTTATTATTATTATTATTATTATTATTATTATTATTATTATTATTATCTGGAGAAATTTTCATATTTTCATAATTATCATGGTTGTCTGAATTTCTGGGACGATGAGTTATCATTATTTACAGCATTTATATTTGTCATCTTTGTTGTTGTTATTATGATATTTCGGCCATTGTGTCTCCCTGACTTCCACGGGTGTATATCGATCCGGGTAACCTACATGGATTACGTAGATTACATGAAGAGTTCAGTTGGGAATTCCCTGTAGGTTACCCAGATCGATATGTACCAGGGAATGGTCGGAAGTACTTTCGGGACGAGGTGATGTCAATGATTCTTTCTTTCCATCTTTAAATTCGATATTATATGAGGTTAGCTTATTTCGTTAGCTTTCACTGCTATATAGGAGCTTTTGGAAAACATCTTCTATGTCTGACAAAAACAATGTGACATTCGTATATTTTATGTTATTACTAGCTTAAAAGGCGCACTCTGTACCGACTTTTAATCTATCTCTTGGGGAGGGCAAACTGGTCCTCCAGCCAAAACGAAAGTGACCTCTAAACCAGCATTGAAAGCAGCAATGATAATTTTGAAGAAATAATTTTGAATTTTTCAATTCACTCTATGGAATTTTAGAAACTCATTTTAACTCTGATTTGGGCTATAAGTACAATTCTGACAAAAAGACAGATTTAGGACGAGACTCCGATTTGTTTCGAAATTTCAATTCAGGTCTGAAAATTGAGTTCTTCGAATCAGAAACTCTGTGGAACTTCAATTGAATTGAGTTATTCAACTCACAACCTCTGCGGAACATGAATACCTCACGTTACGAAACCTCACGTTACGAAGCCTCACGTTACGACACCTCACGTTACGAAACCTCACGTTACGACACCTCACGTTACGAAACCTCACGTTACGAAACCTCTCAATTTAACTCTGATTACTTGGCATTTTGAAGAATTAAAATTGTTTATTTTCGATATACAATGTTTTGGAGATATTTGAAACTGAATTTAAAATCAAAAAAATTAAAGTCACAAAGTTTTTGAGCTACTTTGAACTCAATATAGGTTAAAAACATTTAACATCAGTAATTTTTTTCAGTTATTTTAACATTTGAATTTTTAACTGTTCTTTCCTCATCCGGAAACAAAACCTAATACTGGATGTTCAAGCCCAGATGAAAGGCAGATTTTCGTCCCAGGATAATCCTGATTCCAAAAAGGCATAATATGTTTATGCAGAGTACGTGTGGCCAGAGTTAGAGTGGTTTCAGTTCACAGGGACGGACAGACAAAACTTTCCTTTTATTTATGTAGATAGAACAGAAGTAGGTAAATAGTAGATAAAAAAGATATATTTTAATATTTAATCGTTCCCTCCTCATCCGGACACAAATCCAAAATCCTTGATGTTCAAGCACCAGATGAATGGCAGATTTCCAAAGCCGGGATCATCCCGATTCCCAAGAGGTATAATATGTTTATGTAGAGTAAGTGTGACCAGAATAGAAGGGTTTTAGACACACGGCCGGACAGACATAATTTGCCGTTTATTTATTGTGAAGATTGTACCAATCAGTAACATAAACACAGAAAGAAGTTTATAAAAAAAAGAGTAGAACTAAAATAATTATTTTACAAAATAAGCCCCATATATTCTGTTGATTGTATTTATATCTTTCTAATACGTTTTGATTATAGTAAAAGTACATTAATGTCAACGTTGTAATAGAAATGTTTAACTTTTAAATATATTTTCCCAACGGCTGATATAATTTTCACAAACTATATAAACAGTAGTAATTGTCGATATGGCGCCTCTCGTAATCTTCACAGGAAAATTTATTGGATAATAAACATCAAAACGAATTCTGATTTTAAGGGTGGCGTGAGCACAAAGCACACATAAAAACACGTATTTTTTGACGTCACTGAAATTTTACCTGACATTGGCTCTCCTATATGGCAGTGAATGCGGGACAGTCTCCTCAAAGATGAAGAAGAGACATAACGCAACAGAAATGTGGTTCTACAGAAGGATGCTGAGGATACCATGGATCTGTGAGCAACAACGAGGTTTTAGAAAAAATAGAAACAATATGGAAACTTAAACTTAATATCAGGAAGAAGCAGTTGAAATTTCTAGGGTACATAATGAGGAAAGAAGACTTGGAAAATCTGATACTCTGATAGAACAGATTGAAAGAAAGAGGTATAGAGAAAAACATGACATAACGTACTTAGTGAATCTGAGTAAATGGATGGCGGAACAGGGCTTAGGAGAAATGACGAAAAGAGAAAAAATTATAAAGGGTACATGATCGCCTACGTCCTGAGGGGATACGGTACATAAAAAATTGAATAGATAATTAAATAAATTTTCCTACTGACATGAATCAAACGCTAGTTCTGCAGAGAGGAAAAATGGTCGACTGTGTCGCGCTAGAGTATTGTTCTCGCCAGAATCTATCTTGTATGCTTAAAACTCTGCCTGCATTGAATATTGCTGCCTTATCTGAGTTGATGTTTCTGCTAGAGATGCTTGACAAAAGTCAAAGAAGAATCTGCAATGTTATCAGTCTTGACCTGGCATCTCGGCCTCACTCACTTTCCCGCTGCTTTAACGTCGTTTCCCTATGCATTTTCTATAAATATTTTTACGACAATTATTCTCTAATAGCTTGACTTCACGAATTTAAGCGCAGTACTAGAGTGGCAGTTTGGTCTCATCATTTTAGTGCTGAAATTGCTAGAATAACCTAAGTTCTATGATAATAGTTTATTTCTTCACACGTTTCGCTTTTGGAACTTCAGGCTGTTAGCATTCCTCGAAACTCAGTCAGTTATACACGCTTAGGCGATCATGTATCTTCGATACATGACTGATTTTTTCCCGCAGTTGGTTGCCATTTTTTTCTGCGATAGACCAGTTGCCATCAAAAGCTACAGAACCCAGTCTGTCCCGCTATTTACCCATAGCAGGAGGGAGAAGAGGATTCATACCTTTCCCAAGGGTATTAGCACATAACTGAATATAGTGGATTTGACTGGAATTCGAACTCGGCTTTCCGATTCCTCAATCCGAGCCGCTATCCATTACTCCACCGTGCCTCCTTCGATCTTAACAAATATAAACGCAGCGTTAGCCGTCATCGCCTGTTTCCTTGAAATCTATCCTTTTATTGTTCGCTCCTTCCTTAACAACATTTTTTTCAGTTTATTTCGTTAACCCCTTCTTAGTGGCTTAATCGCCCTGCCTGGGGCGTCTGTGAAAAAATGCATATCATCTATATGATATCGATTTCTGTTTATTCAATGTTTTTCAAGTTACATTCTCTTTCACAGTCACTGAGATCAGATTATTTGATATTCTTTTTTTGTAAGAACTATTCAACGTAGAGGCTTACTTACTTTGTATGAGCGGTAAGAGTAAGAGATAATAACCTTAGTTTATGAGGATATGTAGGAAAGATAACGTTTATCCCTAGACTTGAAGAGGTTAAGATTGTAATAGTCTGGAAAGGATCCTCTTGGGAGTCGGTACCATAAAGTAGCGGTTTGTGGAAAGAAGCTGTTCGAGTGGAACTTTCTTCTTATGAGTGGAATACCTAGGGAATGAGGATGCTTCAACCATGTGCACGTGGCATGGCAATGGTTAAATTTGATTTGGTGGAACTACGGAATCATACTTATTATAAAACCCAGGCTGTGTGTGTGTGTCTGTACGTTTATATATTGGATCGGATTTCCTACATTTTTCAACCGATTTCAACAAAACTTCACAGGAGTACGTAAAATTACCTTGCGGTGGTTCTGACAGCGCCCAAAATTGGAAAAGCACAATTGTTTTTGCGCGAAATCAATTTGAAAACACGATTAAGTGGCATCGCGAGAATGAAAGGGGGACAACACATATCGAGTTATACTTATTATAAAACCCAGGTTGTTTATGTGTGTGTGTGTTCGTTCATATACGGGATCGGATTTCCTACATTTTTCAACCGATTTCAACAAAACTTCACTTTTTTTTGGCAGGTAGTGTTTCTTATTGTCTTGCACACTTTTTTCTTTGTTTTTACATTCAAAATGCTTTAAAAATAATAAAATTCTATTCAATCGGTAGACTCATAACGATTGAAAACAATGTTTTTGAGTTTGGGTTTGACCAATTCGTAAAAAAAAAAAAAACGAAAAAACAAAAAACAAAACAAAACAAAACAAAACAAACAAAAAACTCATTAAGACATGCGTGTCCGTCAACCTTAAACAATAATCTTTGTCAATTTTATTTTTCAGTCTTTATGATGGTCGATACTTGATCTATCTCTTACTGTTACATCCCCGGGCAACGCCGGGCTCTACTGCTAGTGTATAATAGTTCGTCGGAACATATTCCATGCGATAAGGTAGCAAAAGGCTTGTAAAGTTTCGCCTGTGGGAAAGAGGTTGTAGAGTAGAAAATAATTCATCACCCACAAAGCTGCGTACAGATCCATTAAGACTGGAAAGTAAAAACTGTGCAGCTCCAGCCCAGATATAGCAGAAGTGTTCCATTTCCGGTCTGCTCATGCTCTTGTAAAAAAATAAAGCATAGCAGGAGGAGTCAGATACTTACTAGGGCAGTACAAGGAACTCATTATTTCCCCATCTTCTTTAGCGATGGATCGGATATGTGTGTTCCACTTGACTTTAAGTCCTAATAGGAGTTCAAGGTAAAGGTTCTCCTTGAGAGAACCACCTATTGATCGCAATGGGCGAAAATTCAAGGTCTGCTTGGTGATGATACAACGCTAATAGTTTGGTTCTTTTTATGTATAGAATGCGACAAGCTAGTTTCCTATCATTGGACAGTTAGAACTTGGTCATAGGAGAGGCAAGTTGTTAGGTTTTGGTCATCTAGATTTTTGGAGGTATACTCATATACCGTTGTATCATTCTCATAGATATTCACTAAAGATTGGACTATTTAGTTTTGTGTTTGTGACTCTTGGAAAATGAATAATCAAATTATATATCAGTAAGGAAAACACATCAACGAACAATTCGGTAATAAATTTATTTTGGCAGATAGGTTTTTAATATCTGCCTCAGCAGACCGAAATTGCAAAATGGTTTAAATTTATTCAGACCATCTATTAAAAATCATTTTAAAACTAAATCACAAGAGAACAGGAAGTAAATGTCTAAATTACATGACCTACAAAAATTTTTCTGAGGATTTACATTATTGAACAGAGGAGTGGGGGGAAAGAAAAAGAAGAAGCAAGGTGGGTGAGGGAATTTGAAGTGACAGCTAGTGAAATACATAGAAATTAAATCATAGTTTATATGCTCATCATCTAATCTACGTCCATATAATAACAATCATCATCGTATATATAAAATAGAGTGAAAAATAAATAATATATATATATATATATCAGACCTTCACAGCTAGGACCCGCCATACTACATACATAGTAGCAAACCACCCACATTTCCTGCGTATTCTATCGGCGCGAAGTATGTTCCACTCAAACGGCTCCTTTCCGTGAACCACTGCTCTGTGTAACAAGCTCCTAAGAGTATGTTTCCTCGATTACTATAATCTTAACCTGTTCAAGTCTGGAGTCAACCGTTAACTTCCCCTTCTATCGATATATACTACCACTTAACGTAATCCTCTATCTCGAGTGGCCCCGGGGCTTGTATGGGGTGAACCCTAGTGTAAAAAAAAAAAAAAAAAAAAGAAAAACTAAAACAAAACAAAAAATGAAAATGTTACGCCAGTTTTCACCAGTTTTTCTCGACGCGGATGTTAACGTGGTTTGTATAAATTAATACTTGCAGTGGTAGGATTCAAAAATTTCAAGAACAGGTTCTCTTAACAACAGGTCTCAATAGCAATGGATTCCCTCATTTTTCCATAGTCTATACTTTACTATATAGACATAATTTAGCAATAAAGCAAATTTTTCTTACATTTATTCAAAAGTAGCAAAATTAAGCTGTATTATTAGCTTGGTGCAAAAATAATGACGTAATAATGTCGTTTTTTTACGTATTTTTTAACGTCAAAAAACGACATTATTTCGTCATTATTTTTGCACCAACCTAATACATTGCACATTAACATTTTAAAAGGAAAAATAATTAAAAGAAATGATTTAAAATCTTTTATTCACGATGTTCCATTTTAAAATTTCCAAATAGCCACTTGATTGTCATCATAGTCTTCAGCTTCTTTGCTTCAGTCTGTTGGCATCAGTACTGTAATTTTTTTCCAAGCCATGTTTTCATGAAAGGAGTAGTATCCCATAAATCTAAAGGGAGACAAGGAAGATTAATTGCCATCAAGTTTGCTGCATTTTCCACTGTAAGGTGGCTTTTTTTTTATTTGAGTATATAATATTTATTCTTGAAAAACCTCTTTCTGCTTCGGACGAACTGATAGCAGTCATATTGATAATAGTTTTTGCTTTTTGTACACTTACAAAATTACAGGATTATGATTTTCAAAATAGTCGCGAAAATCATTAATGGGAATGTTGTGATGAAAAGTTTTATTGAAGCCATTCAGCTTTTCTTTCACAGCTTTCCAGGGAATAATTATTTCTTGAATATCCCAAGTATCTAGAAAGTTCCGCAGTTCGTGAAATTGTATTAACCTATTATTCGATCATCCGAATTTACTTCACCAATCGATTCTGTGACTACACTTTGTAAACAATTTAAAATTAGCAGTTTGTTTGAGTTGCAGCTAGCAACGAGTTCGCTGAGCTCATAAAATTTCAAGAACAGGTTCGCGCAAACCAGTGCGAACCCGCCGAATGTCAGCATAATTTATCGGGGAAATTAAGGGTAGTCTTATATATATAAGCATAATATTTCTTCCCTACAAATAAAAAATGACCTAGGCAGAAGGAAAGTTAACGATTTCTTGGCCAAAATCAAATGTCAATAAATACATGGTATAATTAATGATTTCCCTTTTCAAACCCAAAATTCGACATTCGTAAAACATCATAAAGTAATGATATATATATATATATATATATATATATATATATATATATATATATATAGCTTGACAAAATTGGGTAAAAGTTTTTGTGACGTGTTTCATCCGTTAGGATTTCATCGGACTGGGCTTTGTTGATGTTGCCACGCCTACACATGCCCAGTCCAATGAAATCCTAAAGGGGGAAACGCGTCACAAAACCTTTTTTACAATTCGCCGTCCTATTTTTATAAATACTGTTTGTTGATATAAAATTATACAAAATTATATATCGTCATATCATATATATTAATTATTTCGCCCCAAGCAAGGCAATAAAGCATTACATTTAGATTTTTTAAGATCTAACTCGACTCAGAAGCAATTAGCCAGAAAAAAGTTGCACAAGCTAGAAGTGTAATAGAAGAAATTGTTAGTATAGAACTCACGCTTACGTCTAGACATTTTAGCTGTAAAATTATGAAACCTTTTCGCCAATCTAGCACTGCGCTTAAATTCACACAGTCTATGTAACATAGAGGAAAGTAATATTTATTTTAAAAAAATACAAAAATATCGCAAAAGGCCAAAAGGAATGATAGAGTAAAGGCTGATCTTCAGTCTGTCTTATTTTTAAATTAGCTAACCACGATTACTGACCCAAACACACCATTGCATTCCTTATACCAAAGCAACACATTCTTACTTATAATTCTTACTACAGTCACCATAATAACTGAAATCCTAACTAGTTCCCATATGTACAATTTGTACCATAGAGGAAAGTTCATCGGAACAATTACTATGAAAGTATAGAAAAGTAACAGGGAAGCTACTTTACGCCGGTAGGAAAATGACTGAAGCCAAGATGCCAGGTCAGGACTAGTAACATTGCAGATACTTCTTAGGATTTTTACAAAGAATCTCTAAATATATATCAGGGTCAACAGACCAGATGTGACAGCAACATTCAATGATAGACTTATAAATACCTAAGGGAGATTCATACAATATGTAAGATGAAAATTGGCAAAATATAAACAGCAAATACACGCGGCATATCTTAAATCAATGCCTTCTAAAATCAATGATTGATCTATACACAAGACATATTCAAAACTGATAATTCTTTGTGCAAAGACCAACGGTCGGCCTATGCTCAAAACATGATTAAGTAGGGATTTCTTGGCAAGACTATATTCGTCGACCTATACAGGAGGGATAATATAAATTAATTCTAAAAATCGACCTATACACAAAGATTATTCTAAACAGGTAACAGTTTGTCCAAAAATCAGGGGTCAACTCATACAATAAAGTAGAGATTTCTAGCAATAATATATTAGTCCACCATATATTAGTTCAAAAATCAAGCACGGTGGAGTAATGGATAGTGGCTCGGATTGACAAATCGGAGAGCCGAGTTCGAATTCCAGTCAGATCCATGACATTCACGTAAGTGAATGTCATGGATCTAATGAAATGTATGAATCCTCTTCTTCTCCCCCAAGCTATGGGTAAATAGCAGGACAGATCGGGTCTTTAGCTTTGGATGGTGACTGGTCAACCGTAGAAAGAAATGGCAACCTATTGCGGGAAAAAATCTATCACCCATGGTACATAACAAAAAAATATTACATGCGACATAAATGAATTCTTAAAAATCGACCTATACACAAAGTATTTCCTAAACTGACAATTGCTTTTACAAAAATAACGCAAAACATATAATGATTTCTTGGTTTGCCAACCTATACACGAAATATATAAAAAAATCTGTCTAAAAGTCAAGGATCTACGTACACACAAGACTTATCTTAAACTGATTATTACAATTTATAAAATCAATATATAAGTCCAAAACAAAACATATCGTAAAATAAGGATTTCTTGGCAAATATATTAGTCGAGCTATACACGAGACATATAAAGGAATGTCTAAAAGTCAAGTATCGACGTATACACCAGACTTATCCTCAAATGATTAGTGTATGTTCAAAAATCAGCAAAGCATATCGTACAGCAAGGATTTCTTGGCAAGAATATATTAGTCCACTTATACACGAAGTATATAATCAATTTTTTTTCTAAACGTCAATGAACGACGTATACACAAGACTTACCTAAACTGATACTAGTCCAAAAATAAATAGAAATAATAAAAATGAAAACCAATCCAATATAAAAGAAAAGGAGTTGACCGTACTCAGGATTATCGAGTCAATGTGATGATCCATTTCTTAGCTACATATAATCTTGAATTCAGAGTGTTACTTCTCCAGAGACCACACAAGTGTTGGATTTATACCTTTCTACAATTCCGGTAAGTGAATGTAATAAACTCGGCTTTCGACTTGGATTTGAACCCGGCTCTCCGATTTCTACAATCCGAACTGTAATCTATTACCCTACCATGCCATTACGTTTACGTTGTTAAAATCCCTTGTAAAATCAATTATGAACTTGTAGAATGTCAGATTTGATTTCTTTTTTTCTTTTTTTTTCTCCTGTTTAATTTTCAGGAATTCCGACCAAATAAAATCAAAAGCAAAAAATGAAAAGAAAAAAAAAATATAGCAGACAACTTCTTTTCTCATTTTCCTGCTTCGCCCATTTGGCGCGATTTGGGTTCGGTCGTCTGGAGCTGCTTAAAGATGAGGAACCTCTGACGCCTTCTGGTTGTCGACACATAAACATGGCTGACGTGTAAACAGCTTTGACATGTTGCGCAGCATTCGCTCAAAAGGAAAGGAAGGACGAACGGAAGAAAGTAAAACATTAATGAAAGAAAGGAATGAATTAAATAAATAGTAGCAAGATAACTAACAAAATTAAATATAAAACTGACATGTGCATTGTTGATATTTTACAGCGAAAAAAAAAATGAAAGAAAAATATAAAATGGTGACTGAACGGAGAGTGTAGACGCCTGGAGTCTGGATTCCTCAGGTATGATGATATGTCCTCGTATATAAATGGTACGAATGATTTTGTATTTATCTACGTCTATTTATTGGTTTTGAACTATGGAAAAAGTGGGGGATCTGTTTATGACTTGGTAGTAAAAGTAAAGTAATCCCTCATTTAATATACACTTGTTTGCTAACCAAATCTTGATTATCTGTTAGCAAGGTTACTAAAGTAGAGAAGTATATGTAATCAACAATGACACAATGTGGGGGATCTGTTTATGACTTGGTAGTGAAAGTAAAGTAATCCCTCACTTAATGTACACTTGTTTGCTAACTAAATCTTGATCATCTGTTAGCAAGGTTACTAAAGTAGAGAAGTATATGTAATCAACGATGACACAATGTGGCGGATCTGTTTATGACTTGCTTTTGGAAGTAATCCCTCACTTAATATACACTTGTTTTTTTAACCACATAGTGATTATCTGTAAGCTGGTTTACCAGAATAGAGAAGTACAGGGTGTTTCAAAATGTCACATTCCAAATTAGAAATGATTGAACTGGTACCATTTAAAAGCTAAAAGTTTTAAATTTTCTTCTGTTGATTTAATTTAAATTTAATTAACACTCGGCATTAAATTTATACTGAAGAGGTTGGAAAAAAAAACGGATTTAATAACCGGCTTGTTTTTTAGCAATCAGGAGACTTCCCACGTAAGGGGCAAAGTTAAAAAGCATAACACATGCATGTGGGGGAACTAAGTACCCTCATGTATCTCTTGACCATATGTGCGATTCCCCTAAGATAAACGTGTTCTCTGCCATGACAAAGAAACGGATGTATAGACCATTCTTCTTTGAAGAAGGAAGAGTCAATGGTAAAGCGTACCTTACCATGTTGCAAAACTGGTTGATGAAAAAACTGCATGAGGCGGAGTCTGCAAACTTAATTTTCCAATGATAGTGCACCACTTCACTGTAGTTTTAAAGATAGACATTATCTGAACACCTCAGTGCCTGACAAGTGAATCGGACGTTCGTGTTTGATCGAGTGTTCCTGCGATGGCTACCTAGGTGTCCAGACCTCACGTCATGTGACTTCTTTCTCTGGAGGTATGTGAAGGGAGGTAACATAGCTCCTCTTCAAAGAGACGTGGATGATTTGAAGACTCGAATAACTGAAGTCTTAACAACCATCGACAACGCTGTGCTGTGCAAGAACTGGATTATCGTTTGGATGTGTGTCGTGTAACACTCGACGCGCACATTGAACACCTGTAAAAAAACTATATAGAAAATTAGCTTTTAGGGAATATAAATTATGTTTTAATATCGTCAATAGTTACTATGATATACAGGGGCGTAAAGGGGATACAAACTTTTGAAACACCCTATATATAGAATCGACTATGAGAAAATATCGGGGATCTGTTTATGACTTGCTTGTGAAAGTAATCTTGACAGTAAAACGTAACAACGTTTCAACCAGTGTTACTTCGAACTTCTTCACTAAATTGTCTTATATAATCCCGCTCAGTTATTGATTGCCCTGTTTCCATTGTATTTAAATCTGTGCTACCTGACTCATAGATTGAACCATTTAATTTGATTTTTTTTGTTTTTATTTTTTTAAGCAATTCATCCCAAGCAAGGCAAGAGTGCCACTAGCACGCAAGTGGTTACAGAAGATTGAGAACAAGAGTAAAGAGGCGTGTTTGAGGAAAGGATACAGAGAAGGACGAGGAACAAGATCAAGGTATCAGAAGATGTCGATTGACATTACACTTGAATAATTGAAGATTATAATTATCAGGGAAGCAAGTAAGAGGAAGGGAGTTCCACAGAGGGGAAGTGCGAGAAAAGAAGCTGTTTGAGTAGAAGAGACGGTTACATTTAACCGTTTCGACAGTGAAAGGGTAGGACCGAGATACCAAGCTAGTAGTTCGCTTAAATTCATACCAGTCTGGGAACCAGCGAAAGTAGCTCGTCGAAAACCAAGTATTGATGATCTGTACTATTGAAAAAGCTACGAACTTTTCTTTCAAACCAATAATTTCTCTCCGAATTTTTTGTGATATAATGTTATTACTCACATCAGTCACATTCAGACTAACGTCCTAGTTTTGTTTATTATCATCAAAACGTTTTAATCGTTGTAACCATCGGCCATCTTCAGGCGTCTGTTGACGCAGATGACTTTCAGGGAATTCGAAACGGAATGTACGGGATAGAATTATACTTTGCTGTATTTCAAAAACTAATTTAAATTTGAAGGATTTTATTGGATAAAATAGCTGAATAGCACTCTTTGAAAGATGACTAAAATTTTTTTTTTTTCAAATTTATTAAAAAAATCTTCGAAAAATAAAATGTACTTTTCTGAAACTTTATTTTAGGAATATTAGTATAATTAATTTGATTTGAAATATTATTTATTTAAAGTTTAGAATATCGCAGACATTTTTAATGTGTTCACGGGTCTACGGAGACTTTATCTGTAAAACATTATTGAAGATAATTATGTGAGCGCCTATTTTTATATAATTTTTAAGTACTCAGTAATCGTAAAACTTTAGGAAAATATTCTCCGTTATCTAATGTTTATTGAATTTTAGAAATGCTGACTTTAAATTTATTATAGGTATATCTTTTATTTTCTGATGATGTGTATAGTCGCCTTTACTTACAAAAGTCGGCACGATAATACATATATAAAAAAAATTCAAAATTCTTTTAAAAATATTGATGTTTGATTATATGTATTAAGATTTTCCATTATTATTTAAAAATATAGTTTTCACTTAATAATAATATCTAAAATGCTGAAATTAATACAGAATTTTGAGAGATTTAAAACTTAATAATTTTTTCTAATTAAAATGAAAACAGTTCTTGTAAAAATTCATTATTCACCGAAAATCTTGTTTGTCTTAAGTCAATAGAGTCCTTAATATATCATATTCATAACTACTGCAATATTTGACTACGGTTAGGGCACTAGTATTGCTCTGTAGCTGGGGATTGCATTTAGAAAAAAACAGTTCAGTGGTCGGCTTATACACGATGATATACGGTACACATCTCCGGGATTTAGACAGCAGTTTCACAGTTTCAGTATACGTCAAACAATGAAGAGTCGAGCGGCTGAAATATTTTTACTCCAACAATCAATAACTCTAGTTTGAATAGAAAAAACAATGATATTATTGCTTCATTCCACGAATTCAGGAAAAAGTGAACGACTCACACACACACAAAGAAGCGTAAATGCACAAATTTTTATTGGTTGATGTATATACAAATAGTTTATATGTAAATTGGTATGAAAACAAATAATTGTTCATAGCCGAGTTTAAATCGTTCCAAGAACAACGTAATTTGCCAATTAAAACGAAAGATTGCAATTTGCATCCCCGCATATGTTTACCATTGTGCTCTGTCGTATTTCCAGCATCAACATAAAAAGAGGAAAAAGTCTAACGTTTTGTTGACATAGACTCTTCATAGTTCCATATATCCAAAGTGGTATCGGAAACTTCCCGGGCTGTGACCCCGAACTACTTAAATCGAGTGCTCCGTTCACTAAAAATAGGGATCAATTTGGGGTCGGACAAAAGAAGAACTTTTATATATTTACATTCATTAGACCTTCGTCGTTATACTGCGATATTTGTCTAAAAATACGGATTTTTATCAATTCAGATGTGGCGCCCAGTTCATAAAATAAATACAGTGAGCTGTTATGTAATATTAGTCCTCCTATATGAAAGTGAATGCTGAGCTATCTCTTCGCAGATGAACACAGAAATGTAGGTCATGTAATATCAGTCCTCCTATATGACAGTGAATGCTGGGCAATCTTATCACAGAATGATAAGTGACTTGAGGCAAATGAAACAAAGAAAAGTGTACTGAAGTGTTATGTAATATCAGTCCTCCTATATGGAAATGAATGCTAGGCTATCTCTTCATAGATGAAGAAGAGACTTGAGGCAACAGAAATTTGGTTCTAAAGAAGAAATATTTATTAGAGCGCCCACGCCTAAATGTGACACAAGGTCAGTTTAATGTGTGTGTCATGACAAAAGTACGCAGGTGTAGGCTTTTTGAAAGCTTTATTCAACTGAGAATACAAGGCTCGAGTATAGTGTTCTTTTACAGTCCCAGTAAACTGAAATAGCTCTTTCAAAGAGGAGAGTAACAAAACAAGAGGAGAACACTCTTGATTATTCATAACAGCCGGCAATATTGTGGGAAAACAGAAGTATGCGGAAAATACGTTGGACCGAGCAACAATGAAGTTTTAGATAATGTGGAATCCAAAAGGACACACCACGAAGGGATAGTTGAAATTTATAGGACAGATAATGAGGAAAGAATGCTTGGAAAATTTGATAACCACAGGTTGAAGGCAAGAGAGACAGAGGAAGACAACGCGTAACGTACCAAGTGAGAACAGGGTTTAGGAGAGATAGCAAAACTCAAAATTTATTAAGAGCTTCAAAAGTCAGGAAATTGTAAAGAGTCATGATCGACAATATCCTGAAGGGACACAGCACATAGAGGAAGAAGTCAAATCGATCTCTGACTTCTTAAAAAGTAATTTGTACTTTCTTTTTCTTTATGCATATCTGTGCTTACGTCATAGATACCTGCGTACTATTTTGAAGTTTTTGACAGTGAAAGGATGGGACGGAGATGCCAGCCTTGTAGCACATTTAAATTTATGTAGTCCGGTAACCAGCTCGTCGGAACAGTTGCCGTGAAAATATTTGTAGAAAAGACAGAGTGAGGCCACATCACGTATGTGGAATAGCGATTGTAGACTAGACTCCAGATCAGGACCCTATCATCTTGCATATTCGTCTATGGATTTTGTAAGAACCTCCAAACAACAAAATAAATGTCTATATTTCTGAGATGTGGTATTGTAATTATTTACATTTTTTACATTGTTTTGACTTTAGTCCTCATCTTTATTGCTATATTCATGACGTTTCGATCGTTGTACGCTCTGGCCTTCTTCAGGTGATTGGAATTTCGAACTGAATCGTCAAGGACGATAACAGCATTGGTGACTTGACCCAAAGAGTTGTGAGTTCAATACCTGCCTACGGAAGTGGTGAACAAAAACTTGGAGAGTTGAGTTAAAAGGAGATAACTGAGACATTCGGAAGAGGCATGGCTCGTCGACTGGAATATAATTCACAAAGACTCGGATATTGGTATGCAACCAAGACGTATGGAGGGAGCTGGTCATGTGCACGGCTGCAAAGCGACCCTACGACTACACTCAATCATGGGACTGATGATGATGATGATGATGATGATGATGATGATGATAAATCTCTCAAAATTGGAAAGGGGCTTAAAAGTCAGCATTCGATGTGAACCATGCACTGTCTTCTGGCGTGGATACAAAATATGTAACTATCAAACCTACATAAACCCAAAATTTAAAAAAAAATAATCAGTTTGTCTGACGATCGCAAAAGCGTGAAACCCAGGGTCACAAACTCACATCAATCCAACCAAATATGTTAGCTCTATCTCTGATATTGAGCGCTTTCTAATAAGTACCGCGCATATAATATATATTTCACGCTTTAGCGATCGTCAGCTGAAACCCAGGGTCACAAACTCACATCTATCCAACCATATATATATATATATATATATATATATATATATATATATATATATATATAATTAATAAACAATCAGATCCACAAAAGGAGCTCAACGTATTTATCATTACAGAGCAAATAATAAGCAATAAAATCAAAAATCACCTGATATAGGGAAAAGCCAATTTTGGCAGACGAAGATATCGGTTGGCTCTCTTATGAACCCCGGTGTGGACTGAGTTCTTGTCAGAAATAGAAATTTAACAAACATTAATCAACAATAATTTTCCCAACTACACCAATAATAAAAAATACGACGCAACAAAACATCAACGTATTCTACTGCAACCAGACGCACAATAATTACAAGCAAGACGAAATCGCTTTACGAACAAAATCATTGAACACCATATTTCCGCTGTAATTCCTTAAAATCGTGTAAGACTTACAATATATCAAAGGACATTGAAACCGCAAACTTTGTCAGCAACCAAAATAAACCCACCAAATCTAAACTGGCGATGACCAATATAGTGTTTCAATTTCACTACCCAGTAAAAAATCGTGTTTCTAGATATAAATCAATTACCTATATCGGACATAAAAGCCTCACATATCACTTATCAGAGAAAAGCGCAATAAATAAATCTATCAGAAACACAATTTACAAGAACCCTTCAGAAAAAAATACTGGTATAAAATGAAATTATCAAAAACAACTCATTATAAGAGGAGCCTTGTATATAAAACAACTCTTCCCCACAATCAACTCCACCTTGTTTAACAATGGGAGCGGCGTGCTGAAAGTCTTTTAAAAATAGAAAGTCGTACACTCAAATACTAGCCGTTCCCAACTCGCGATAGGTCGGAATTCAAGCTTCTACCAGCATTCAAAAAAACAAATACAGTGTAACACGGATATAAGAGAGTTGTCGGGACCTGATAAGTCTCTTATATACGGGTTTCTCTTATATCAGGGTCTCTTATATGCGGGTTACACTGTAATACATGTCGCACAGTCAAAATATTAAAAGAAACTAGAAACACCAAAATAAAACCCCCTTGAAATGTTTTAACGAAATGGCCGAAAGACTATGGACGATATGGACAGATTTTGTACTCCTTCACTCCCATCAAACAAAAAAATGTAAGAACACTGGAAAAACTAAAGAAAAAATTAATAAAATTTTCCTTGTCCGTCATATCGTGATGATGTTTGAAAAAAAAAGGTTGCTGCCCAAATATACATTAATCATATATATATATATATATATATATATGAAGATTTTGTGCCACAGAATTTATATATGACTTTGAAAAATGACGGAACGTATTCTTTTACAGGGAACTTTTTTTTTGTCCAACAGTTCTTCCGAAAGATTCGTTGGAACGACATGGGATAAATAAGGAGCCAGGACTTATTACTAAAGATAAACAAATCAGTATAAAGAAGCTACTAGTGAGTATAAAACAAAAACAATTACTCACAACCCACCCATGAGGCACAACCGACGAAGAATGTTCTCCTTCTGCCTGCACAAACTCGGTTGATGAAGTGTGATGTCAAATATTTCTAAAAACAGAAACTGGAAAAATATTCTAACAACCTTATCTCACACACACACACACACACACACACATATGTGTGTGTGTGTGTGTGTGTGTGTTGTTGCTAAAATCATTTTTCTATATCAAGAATAGTTTTGTAGGAAAGATGTATGACAAAGTGGAAAAAATTATCCGTGACGCGTTTTGTCTCTGAGGTCTTCATCGGACCAGGTCTGTTTACGTTGATACGACTATACATGCGTTACGGACGAGACACTGGGAATTCTAAATTTAGAAAAAAATAACAAAAACGAAACAAAAAGCATTACCACAGGGACACTTAAACGCACTAACGAGCCTAGTAAATTTAAAAGGAAATCTACATTTCACCAGTGTATAAGTGGGGTGGGGAGGTCATGTTGTATTGCCTGATACCGCTTGCTGTTTTTTTTTTTTTCTTTTTTTTTCTTGGCAGGATGAATCATGTCGATTCAAATTGATTTAATCAAAGGTATCTTAATCTAAATAAAGTTAGGTATTAATATATTAATACTTAAGCATTTGTTTTTTTAGACCGAAGTCTGATAATCAGTGGACACATTGAGCCGTCCCTGGATTTATATCCTCCTCGGAATTATCCCTTCCAGTCACAAACTGGTAAAACGTATAATATATATATATATATATATATATATATATATATATATATATATATATATATATATATATATATAGGTAACTATACTCGTTTCGAAAAACCCTCGAATTTTTGATTTGCCAATAATCAAATTAATCCCGAAGGAAAAAAAGGTTTTAAAAAAAGAAAGAACTAGAAACATGAAAGTCTGTCGAAAAAAATCGCACAGATACAGGTTTAAAGCCCAAAGAAAAAAACCCGACACGAGTAAACAACTGACAAAAAAGCTCAATAAAACCGTGGAGCAGACCTAGATAAACCTAGTGAGCCAGACAAACCTACCCAGGTTTCACCTAAGCGGATCGTCAGGGAAAGCTGGCTAAAGAGGCAAAGGGAAAGGTTTGTCTGGCTCACTAGGTTTATTTATTTATTTATTTATCTATCTATCTATCTATCTATCTATCTATATATATATATATATATATATATATATATATATATACATATATATGGGGAAATGTAAGAATAATATTGTGGTAAATTGTATGATAAAGTTGAAAGGTCTTTCTTGCGATGCGTTTCGTTCTTTAGTACTTAATCAGACTGAATTTGTTATACTGGTGTGACTACACATGTGTACGAGGGAACGAAAGATGCTAGGAATTTAAAATTTAATATTTTATTTTTATTTTCTTATATTTTAGCTAGATGATTTAATTTAGTTACTTTTATTTTTTTCTTTCCATCACTTTTGTTAATAGACATTACACACTATAATAATAGACTTTCTGCTAGGAATGGTGAAATGTTGTATGAGCCATGCATACATTAAACCACGTTTTCTTGTATATGTAGCTTGCAGATAGCTCCATTAATATATGTAAGCGTTAGTGAAAACTTCGAAGGGGGCGGTCAAGGAGTCCTCCTGCTCATCCTCTTCCGCCTTCTCTAGATCAACCTTAAGGCCTGAATATTTCATCAAGCCAAGATAACGAATTTGGCTATCGTCTGTCGTGTTTTGTAAACATCTCTTTTTGATTTACGGCGGCGTCGATTCAGAGGGAAAAGGGTGTTATCCGAAATTGACACAGCGTGCCCAGACACACCTTTGACACCTTGAATCCATACATCAGCAGTATAAATAAGAAGGGTTTTGTATTGTCTAGTGAAACGCGGTAAGGAATGAAGAACTGATCGCACAAACGGCGGGGTTCGAATTTGGGACCCAAATCTACTGTCATATCTTACCTGGTAAAAGAAATGAAGACATTGAAACTTTGTTTTCTTCTAATAGTAACCGATTGTAAAGAAAAACATGAACAGTTACACTGACGTCTATATGGGTTTTCATTTTTTTTTTCTTTTTGGGTTGAAACTTAAGCATCTTGCATCAACCAAATTCAAATAGAAATCAAGTGTTCGTGGTCGATAGTAAGGCGGTAGAGGGAGATTTTTCATATCAACCCTCGCTCGTTTATTCAATGTCGAAATCAGTCTTTTTTAAAATTATATTTGTATCTATAAGCATATTCGCGCATAGGTAAATATTAGTTGAGTGTCTTTTTAGGCAAGCACAGGAAGACACCCATTCTCATTGGTTGCTAATTAGCATCAGTCCGAACGACCAGATCTCGCGATAATTAAAATAGATGGGAGCGTTCTGGGCAGAACTCATATATGCCAGTCTCTTCGATGCTGTTTCCTCTTGTGTCTCAGTGGCTTTATTGCCTTGCTTGGGGTGAAATGATTAATATATATATATGTATTTATACAGAAGATTCCATTTAAGAAGAACATATAATGACTCTTCAGTTTTGGTCACTGTAAGCGGTTGTTCAGATTAAACGGATTTGCGGATTTAACGTCAAAAAACGACATTATTACGTCATTATTTTTGCACCAACCTAATATGATGGAAAAACAGAAAATTATAGAATTAAAAAAACATGAATGGTTTAATAAGCACAAGAATTAAAGGATTTCGAACTGTCGACACGCTGACTCATTTCTTTGGAAAATAGAACGATATATTTCGGGAGCGTTCGTTTATAAACAAACGGCCATTTTGAAAAGTTGTTAAGAAACGCACAGGTTGTAAATGGATAACTCATTCAAAACTGTATCGTTTATGTGTATTAAAAAGTTCTTTTGAGTGTATTTAAAAGCGAGCATTATTAAATACACAAGAAATCGTGTACAGAAATAATATATATATATATATATATATATATATATATATATATATTATATGGCCACTCCTATTCGAGGATTCGTGACTACTAGGACGGTTAGCCACTGCCTACTTGCTCAGGCACATTTGTGTTTATTCAACACCCACAGAGCCCCCCCCCCCCCTGTGGTTTATACTGCAACTGTGTTGAGCAGACCTTTATTTACAGTTTTTGGAAGAGAGCTTGTTATATAGCGTGATCAATAATTTGAGCAAGCTTAACACACTCAAGACCTCGGTCACGATGACTTATGGCTTTGTACTACATATATATATATATATATATATATATATATATATATATATATATATATATGTATATATATATATATATGTACAGGAAAGGGACCTTATACATAACTGTTTATCAAGTGCACAGAAATAAATTCATTCACAATCATGATCTAAAAATGCCACACTTACAAAAAGAGAAAGTAATTTATTTAGAAGGGAAATTCTTGACAGTGCCGTTATCGAATCTTATCAAAATATAAATGTACGAACCGGTTTCTTTCCAATCCTACATTTCCTGAAAGAATTACTACCTTTCCAAGACAACATATACGAAAATCAAAAATCAAAAGAAAACTGTCAAATCCTTTACTTCGTGTTTTTAAAGATCTACAACCCATACGTCCATGCTATAACAGAACAATCTGATCACAACTTAATATTCATATATATATAAATATAGGATTGGTGTATACGGAATAAATTTTTATATCCAAAACATACTATTCTTAAAAGAGAGCTAAATATAGAGTAGAACAAATATAATTTATTCGAAAATTGCAACATAAATATGTTATAAAATCACTACAAAAATAGCCATTTTGTTATAAAATCACTACATGTAGATTCTACATTGAACGCTATCACTTGATAAGTCACCAGAAGTGTTGAAACAAAATAGCTATTCTTGTATTGATTTCATAATATATATATATATATATATATATATATATATATATATATATATATATATATATAACTTGGACCAATATTAAATATGAATTAAGTTTAAGCGTTCAGTGATTTTTTCTTTTAGATTTTGTGGACATTTGGGCGATATTATTTTTCACACATGGCTTAAATAACATGATTCAATAAAGAAATAAATAATGTTTTACCAATAACATTGATTGATTTACTGCTGACTTTGATCCGTCTTAATGAAGCACACTTATATATAATCATCTTAAGGAAACACCCATTATATATATATATATATATATATATATATAATTATTTATTTAAAAATATGATTCCAACTCGCTACATAAGAGGTCTCATGTTTCAAAACAATAGCCGAAAACTTCAGAATAATATTTGAATTAACTTGAGTTAACTCAAGTTAATTCAAATATTATTTTGAAGTTTTCGGCTCTTGTTTTGAAACATGAGACCTCTTATGTAGCGAGTTGGAATCATATTTTTAAATAAATAATTATATTTATGCTCTACTTTCGTATCGAGCACTATTTTTTTAAAAATAATTACAAAAATACTAAGGAACTTTAGATTATTTACCAAACCAGTTTCTTTCCTATTTTCTACAATATTTTCACACACACACACACACACACACACACACACACACACACATATATATATATATATATATATATATATATATATATATATATATAATACCGTGCGAAAGCCTGGTGATTTTCAACTATTGTAAATTTCGGATTGTTGACATCTCATAAGAAAATGTTTGGCATGGCCTATTCTTCAGATAAAGTATTAACGCTATTAAAGTCATTTCCATATCTTTATTTAATCATTTCACCAAAGCAATAAAGCCATTAGGACGCAAGGGGTTACTGAGTCTGAGAGAATATGAGAAAAAAAAACGCAGTTGCGGAGTGTAAATATAATAAAAAAATATGTATTAAGAAAACACAACGTAACGACTGACGATTCACCTAACGACTGCATTGACATTTTCAAGATCAAAGTTGATGGGAAAGCTGGAAGGGAGTTCAACAAGCGAGAAATGTGGGAGAAGAAACTGTAAGCATAGAAGTTACGATTATATTTAGCCATTTAAATTGTAAAATGATGAGACCTTGCCGCCAATCTAGTAGTACGCTTAAATTCATAAAGTTTTGGTGCCTAATTATCAAAGTTTATCGCAGAGATATTGAATCAGAAATGAAACGTGACAGAATCCTTAAAAATATCTAAAAAGGTTTCGATCATTTCACCAATCAAGCCAATTTTAAAACGGAAAAATATCTATAATAAAAATTTATTACATAATGCTCAAAAATTTACTTTACGTTTTTAATATTTCGTGTGACTTCTCGTAGCTTAAACAACTGTTTCAGTACACCTATTGGATTCAGGTCTCAACTGTTTTATTTCTATTGTTGCTATTGTTGTTTTTAATCATTTCACTCCATGCAAGGCGATAATGCCGTTAGGACGCAAGTGAGTGAAAAAGAATGAGAATACTTGAGAAGAAAAAAGATCAATAAAAGAACAGATTTCAGGAAGACAGAAGATAGGGATTAGAGTTGCAGTTGATGATTTGAAGATTGTAATTGACAGGGAAGCAAAAAATCAGAAGGGAGTTCCACAAGCAAGACGTGCAAGAAAAGAAACTATTGGAATAGAACATACAGTTGCATAGACTTAGTTCAACAGTAAAATGATGAGACCTAACAGCCAATCTAGTAGTACGCTTAAATTCATGCGGCTGAGTTACGAAGAAAGTAAGCCCATTAGAACAATTAGCATGAAAAGTTTTTTTGGAGTAGTTTTGATTGATTCATTTTCAACGACTTATCTACACTTTGCAGGTTATTTAAAGGCAGAAATTATTTTAGATTGTAACATTTGTTTTCGATAACGATTTTAACGATATAATTCTTACTAATTAACCCATAGCTAGGGGGTAGATAGGTGGATACTTACCTTTCCCAATCGTAAGTGAATATAACGAACCAAACTGAAATTGAAACTCAGCTCTGCGATTAACAATTCCGACCCATTATCTATTACACCATCCACACATCCAAGTTTACAGCAGCTGGTATTCCCAAGCGACTACCAATCTAGATAAAGACCAGACTTGTCGTTGCTTACTTTCAGTGATCGTGCGGATTGTCATACGTTATATGACCGTAAGTCTATTTAAAGATAAGACAGGGAGAAACCGCGTTACGTCGGTGAGAAAGTGACTGTAGTAGAGATGCCCGGTGAGGATCGATTATATTGTAGACCTTTATTTTTCGTTAGAAAAATTATGCTATCCTTGATCAATTTCCGTTCTGCAACTTCCGGGGTCAACAATATCTTGATCGGAGCAATTGAAACTGCGTAAAGGTTTATCAAATTTCTCTTACTAGAATTTTTTGATAATGCGCTGACGCGTGTTGAAATCCTCACAGTATTTAGTATTGTTGAATTTATTGCTAATATTTTTTTTCGAGATTTACAAACTCTGCGTTTCGTTCAACTTCGCAAACCAGTCGACGAAATTTGAATAAGCTGATTTCTTTGGAAAAATACTTTGACAAAAACCCTACTTCGTGGTTTAATAATTTCTTTAACTTCATTTTATAAAACGTCGTTGTAAACAATATTTGACAGAAAATTTCTTTATTTCCTCTTTAACAGCGAAAAATAAATTCGTAGGATTTCTTACTCGTGAGCATTCAACATACAACTGGCTATGGATAAATATTTAATTCTGGAGCCAAATTCCAGCTTTTTGAAGCATCTGAGCTTTGTTTATAATTATAAGTGCTTAAGTGGGCATAGACATTTGCACTTCAGATTTTAGGAGACCTCTTGTATCATCCCCTGTAATTCAAAACCTCTCCTATAAAATATGATAATTAAGTAGAAAAATGACTCCAATATGGTCAATATTTCAACTGTACAAAATGCCATGTGAAACATCCACTTATGAACCGGCTATCATTATAAATTTACAATAGTTTAAAGTGGCCGAATTCTTTTCATGTTAATATCTCTATTTATAAAAAGCAGGATGTGTGTGTGTGTGTGTAACGAATGCACGGCCGCAATTTTCGACAGATTTGCACCAAAATTTACATGCACATGCTCCAAGTTAGCGAAAAGGACAAGACTGACTTTGCATTTCCCAACTCCCATCGATAGTGGAAATAATGGATTTTGTCATGCTTCTACGGCAGTTTTCATGTAGTTTTCGGTCATTTTCTACTGGCCAGAGTGAGAGCCTATAGCTGGCTGCCAACGAATAGACAGGAAGATTCTATTGACCAGCGTGAGAGCCAACAGCTGACTGACACGAATGTTAACTAGCATGTTAGCATGCAAAAAAAAAAAAAAAATCGAGAGCTGCATTCGTCACAAGTGGGAAAAATTTAAATCTGCATAGCATTTTACTCCAATTGGCTCATTCGCTTGCTTAAACTCAACGTTGATTCTGATTCCGTAGAACTGGGTAGGTGTGAAAAAGTATTTGTTGTTAACATTCTTTTTTCATTCAGTTTTTCCAGTTACGAGTCCTTTTTTTTTTAAAGCTGATCGTTTTGTATTCATTTTGTTTAGTTCTTTTTTCGTAACAGATTTAATGTTTAGTATATTCGCAGTGTGAGATAGGGAAGAAGTAAGGCATGTAGCAACATCAGGACGGCAAAAGGCACTCCTTTAAAGGCAAGGAAGGGCAAAAATATTTTAAGTCAAGTGATAGCGATTGCTGTATGAGTCGTACGATTTTTGAATCAAGCACGGGAAACGCGGGGCCATGCTGATATATATATATATATATATATATATATATATATATATATATATATATATATATATATATATATATATAATTAACTCATTTTTAGCTAATGTGTTTAATAGGAATACGATGAAACAGAGTTATTAAGAATCATGACGTTAAAATTTTGGCGACAGAAAGGGGGGGAAGAGGTGCAAAAGAAGATATGCGACTGCAAAAGTAAAAACAGTTGCCATTAAATGGGGAGCGCTGCACAGAAGGCACCATTTTTCACTGCTGAAGTAAGTGATAAAAATGGTTTCAAGAAAATATATATTGGATGTACTGAGAGCTCTTTCAAAAAGAAATGTTATAATCATGCTTCTTTATTTAGGTTGAAAGACCACAGATATGACACCAGGGTGACCGATTGTGTCTGGAAATACAAAGAGATAGAAGAGGAGCCCTTGTGTGAGGTGGAGCATGGTAACTAAAAACCTGGCAGAAGTCGTATTAACTGTTGCTCGATGTGTCAGGAAGAGAAATTAGTTATTGCCACATGATAAAGCTGTTAAATGAGAAAAAGGAAATTATGTCTGGGTGCAGGCATTTAAGTAGATATTTTAGGTACCTGTGAACCCAGATGAGTGAAATAAAACTCTCTAAATATTTTTTTCTCTTCTCTCTCCTCTCCTTATACTCATACTTTTTCCCCTTCATTTCCGGTAATGTCAATCCCATTGTTCTCATATATTACAGTAGTTTCCTGGCTTGTACATCCTTCCATTTGCCTGAGGAAACCTTGCGGCCGAAACCCGGGTTGCTCGGTAGGCTGGCATTTTAGCCATTTCCATAAGTATTGACTTCAATGTTCATTTTTATATTTACATTTACATATTTACATATATAGCCATTTCTTATATATATATATATATATATATATATATATATATATATATATATATATATATATATATATATATAAAAGTGAACATTAAAGTCAACACTTAGAGGCCAATATCTGTTTCATGCTCGACGCAGTCGTCAGGCCGAGTAGCCTGACGATTGCGTCTAGCATGAAACAGAGTGTCGCCTGTAAGTATTGACTTCAATGTTCATTTTTATATTTACACACGCTCTATCTCTGATATTGAGCACTTTATCCCATAAATATAACACTCCTTAAGACTATATTTCTTAATATATATATATATATATATATATATATATATATATATATATGTGTGTGTGTGTGTGTGTGTGTGTGTGTGGATTTGAGATAATTATAATTAAGGTAATTCATCGAGTCTAGAAGAAACTTCAACAGAATGCTGAAAACACTGGATGCCCGTTTCGTCCTATATCATCAGCAGTGCGCATCCACTACCGAGAATTGAACTCGGCCTGTTACGATATGCTAGCACCATATCAACTGAACCAACGGGCCTCGGTGACGAAGAGGTAACGAATTAAACTCGATATAGCGACGCTCTTCACAAATTCCGTGGTTTAACTCATCCGAGTTTCCCTTACCCATAAGACTGTGCCCCTACGAGCCACGACTACTATCCCCAAGCTGCTCCATCCAGAACATTAGAAGCCGGTTCAAACAAGGATATACACGTGATAGAAATTATTAGGAGGATTCGAGATAATCATAATTCATCAAGTCTAGGAGAAACCTTAAAATGCAGAAAGCACTGTACGGTCGTTTCGTCCTATATTTGCGTCTCATCAGCCGTGCGCATCCACTACCGAGAACCCGGACCGTTATGATACGACGAAAGCGTCATACCAACTTGTACTCGGTGACGAAAAAAAATAACAGTCGCAAAGGGACCGTGTGCACGTTATTCCTTACCTTTATTCTGGATAAATAGTTTTTGAGTAATATAAAATTAGCGATTTTAAGAAGCGTTTACTGTTAGGAAATTTGGTTCAGTGTCGTTCCAGAAAATCTTTCGTGTCAGAATCCATCTTACAAATTTATAAATCTACCATTCATACCTGCACTGAATACTGCTGCCATATCTTGTCTTGTGTTCTTGCATTATATCTCGAGGTCCTTGATAAAATCCAGAGAAGAGCTAGTAATGTAATCGATCCTGACCAGACATCTCGATGTCAGTAACTTTCTCACCGACGTCACGTGGCTTCCCTCTGTATTTTCTACAAATATTTTCATGGTAACGTTCTGATGAGTTTTTTTTCCCTGGCGCCTAGACTACATGAATATAAACGTGCTACGAGATAGGCGACTAGGTTTCAAAATAGCTAAATGCAACCGCCAATTCTATTCTAAATTTTATTATTTCGCACTTCACTCCTGTGCAACTCCCTTTCGGTTTCTTGCTTCCCTGCCAACTACAATCTTCAAAAATTTAAATGCAACATCAGTCGCCATCTTCTATCTTCCTTTCTTCACTCTTTCCCACTAAAGTTTTCTAATTCTATTTCACTCCCTGTAACCCACCACTGCGTCCTAGTGGCTTTATCGTTTTGCTTGGGGTGACACGATTTAAAATAAGCGATAAGTGTGTGTGTGTATGTGTGTATTTTTGACAAACATTTCTTGAGAAGGTGTTGATTTGTGAGAATTCCACTGGCGATAGACAAATGAATGGATTTATCTTACTCTTCAGAATTATTTGCTCAAATAATTGAGCGGATCAGTATTTGTTTCTTGATAAGCATTTGTCAATCCGCGCATTTACGAGAATAATAGGATGAGGCTGAGATTGTGCGAGACGCCATTGTACCAACAGCCAACTTCGTGTTACCTGACCAATAATATATATCGGAGGGTTTGAAACACTTATTCGTTGTTAGGAGATAAGGAGGCCATTCAGAATCGAAGGGGTATCCCAAAAGAAAGATGCATTTGTGAGGAACCGGAAGATATAAAACCTGATGTTGGAATGAGAAAGAAAGAAAGAAAGAAAGAAAAAGTAGAAAGAGAGAAAAGCTGAAAGCGAGAAAGAAAAACAGAAATAAGAGTTTGTGCACGTGTGTGTGTGTGTGTGCGTGAAAGAAAAAGAAAAATAGAGAGAAAAAAGAGAGAAGTGAAAAGTGAATCTTTGAAATAAATTTTATCCTACGTCCGAGTTAACCGGAAGTGTCCTTATCGGTTAGCCGGAAGTTCAGCAATTATGCGAAGAGGCTAACAAATATGTCACAGGTGTGTTCGCTTTTAAAAGTCAACAGGGTATCGGACTAGGAAATAAGGAGACGGTTAGAAAAAACGAAGAAGGAAAGATGAAAGGAAATGATATAGGCTAAGTTTATTTTCGTCTGGCACAAGGCCACAAATGAGGTGCGTCCAGGTAAGATCGAACCCAAGTAAGAATACAATTACTTAATCTAATTACTTAAATAAACATTCACGACGAGAAGGTATTAAGAATCAGGAAAATGAAGCTAGAAAAAAAAAAAATGGTGCTGAACTGCTGTGTAATGACCAATCATCCAAAATGGCAGTGAATGCTGGATAGGAAGAGACTTGAGGCAACAGTCATGTGGTTCTACAGAAAGATGCTGGGAACGAAGCTGAAGGTTGCTGAGAATACCATAGTAACAAACCACCCACATCACATCCGTATTCCATCGGTGAGAAGTATGTTCAATTCGAGAAGCTTCTTCCCGTGAAACACTGCCCAGTGGAATCGATTCCCAACAGGATGTTTCCACGATCTCTACATTCTTAACCTATTCAAGGGTGGAGTTAACCGTTATCTTCCACTCCTATACGCACAAATGGCCTCCAAACGTAACCCTCTACCTAGAGTGGCCCCCGGGCCTTGTAAAGGGGGAATCTCTTTGTTAAAAAAACAAAAACACACACAAAAAAAAAAACAGCTGTGTCAACCTCAACCACAAACAAGGTCAGATTTTCTCGTAATGAGATCAGCCTGGTGGGCTTTTGATTAGGTATTCAGAAGACGTGGCACCCACCAAGTAGCCACCTTTGTCATGCCAAGTTTATTGTGCATAATATCCTCACCACTCTCACGGGATATGTTAATAGCATTGGCTATTTGATTTATAGTCGAACGCCTTTCATCCTTTAGTGGCACATGCAGGACGTCCAGACGTTAGATCATCTTCAAGACACTTCTTTCTCCTAAATTCAGCTGCCCACTCTTGCATTGTCGATAAAACTTGAACATCACCCCCTAATGCAGCAGCCGGGCCTTGTAAAAGGTAGACCTTACTGTAAGCATGAACTGAACATCTGAGCAACGAGGGAAAGTTTAGAGAAAATGGAAACAAAAAGGACACACATAAATATATAACGAGAGACAGGTGAATTTTCTAGGACAGATAATGAGGAAAGAGGGCTTGGAAAATTTGATACTCACAGGACAGATTGATGGCAAGAAGGACAGAGAAAAGCAAAACATATCTAAGTTTGTGCAAATGGATGACACAACATATAGGATCGATAGCAAAAATAAAAACATTTATTAAGAGTTACAAAGGTCAATAAATTGTAGAACACCCTGATTGTGATCGTCCTAGAGGTACACTAGACTTGTGGCAATAGAAATGTGGTTCTACAGAAGGATAATGAGGATACCATAGACTGAAGATGAGATTAAAGGGAAAGTTTGAAAGAAAATGGGAAACAAAAAAACACTTATTTAAATTCAGAAAGAAGCAATTGAAATTTCTTGTGTACATAATGAGGAAAGAGAGATTGGAGAAGATGAAGTCAAATCACGGGAAACAACTAGTAAAGAGTTTCTGTAGGTAAATGGGAAGGATGGGATGGTGAAAATACAAATCTTAGTAAGAGCTACAAAGAATAGGAGGCTGTAGAGAGCCATGAGCGCCAGCGTCGTGAAAGGACAAGTCATAAAAAGAAGAAGGAGATCAGTATAATTTTCTTTGTTTCCGTTGCTTCCGGTTTCTTAACAACATAAGATTTACAGACAAAAGAGTGTTGATAGCAGACACAGAACGAAAACTACAATAACCCCCAGTGAAGACAGTGAATGAAAGCGAAAAGAAAGAACTAAAAACCAATTACAACAAAGACAGAATACATGGTGCTCACCAAAAGACTCAGCCCAACATGCAAATTACAAATCGCAAACACCAAAATCAAATAAGTACAACTATTTAAATATCTGGGTAGTGTTTAAATAGAGGACGGAAAGTGCGACACTGAAATTTGAAGTTATATTGGGATAGCGAAAGGTGCAATTCAAAAGCTAAACAAAGTATTAAGAAACAGGAAAATTTTGATTAATTCAAAGAAAAGCGTACTCAACTGTTATGTAATATCAGTCCTCCTATATGGCAGTGAATGCTGGACAATCTCCACACAGATGAAGAAGAAACCGGAAGTAGCAAACGCAAAGAAAAGTGAATTGAACTATAACGTAATATCAGTCCTCCTATATGGCAGTGAATGCTGGACAATCTCCACACAGATGAAGAAGAAACCGGAAGTAGCAAACGCAAAGAAAAGTGAATTGAACTATAACGTAATATCAGTCCTCCTATATGGCAGTGAATGCTGGACAATCTCCACACAGATGAAGAAGAAACCGGAAGTAGCAAACGCAAAGAAAAGTGAATTGAACTATAACGTAATATCAGTCCTCCTATATGGCAGTGAATGCTGGACAATCTCCACACAGATGAAGAAGAAACCGGAAGTAGCAAACGCAAAGAAAAGTGAATTGAACTATAACGTAATATCAGTCCTCCTATATGGCAGTGAATGCTGGACAATCTCCACACAGATGAAGAAGAAACCGGAAGTAGCAAACGCAAAGAAAAGTGAATTGAACTATAACGTAATATCAGTCCTCCTATATGGCAGTGAATGCTGGACAATCTCCACACAGATGAAGAAGAAACCGGAAGTAGCAAACGCAAAGAAAAGTGAATTGAACTATAACGTAATATCAGTCCTCCTATATGGCAGTGAATGCTGGACAATCTCCTCGCAGATGAAGAAGAGACTTGAAGCAAGAGAAACAAAGAAAGTGTATTGAACTATAACGTAATATCACACAGACATATAAAAAAAAAGAAAAAAAAAGAAAAAAAAAGAAAAGAAAAAAAAAGAAAAAAAAGAAAAAAAAAAGAAAAAAAAAGAAAAGAAAAAAAAGAAAAGAAAAAAGAAAAAGAAAAAAGAAAAAAAAGAAAAGAAAAAGAAAAAGAAAAAAAAAGAAAAAAAAAATGAAAATACTGGTATTGTTAGCAAGTGCAATTTTTCGTTCCTGTATTTTAATCCTTTGCTTGTTTAAGTTTCATTCTCTTTTTCTTACTATTTTCTTTATGTTATATTTTTCGATTTTGTTTACAATATCAGTGAACCTGATGCATATTCACACTTATTTACTTCTGTTGTTTCTGTCCATTTATTAGCGATAAAAGAAGAAAAAGTTTATAAATTTTATTAGATTCAGGGTAAAGTTTCGCCCTTCAACATCCGGACCGGATGCCAGTCCTCAACAATTGAGGCATTATTTCTTTAAACCATTTGAATAGAGTTCAACTAAAGAGGCAAGTATCTCGCCTTTAACATTCAAATGATTTTAACGCTCAGTGTTGATATTTATCAATGCTTTTAGCTTCTATGGCACTTTCCTCCTACCCTGTTTCGTAAGAGGACATTTGCTCTATGCCAGTCTCTCTCGAGAGGCACGGTAGAGTAATGGATAGCGGCTCGGATTGCGGAATCTGAGAACCGAGTTCGAATTTCGGTCGATTCCGTTACATACACTTAAGTGCTAATATCCTTGGGAAAGGTATGAATGGTTATAGGTAAAAAGCAGGACAGGCTGGGTTCTAAAGCCTTTGATGGTAACTGGTTACAGAAAGAATTAGCAACAATCTGCCTCGTCAGTCATGTATCGAAATGTAGCGTGTATCACGTATGGCACTGACTGACTGACAATCTCTCGAACAAGGCATAAGAGCCAACAATCCTCTCTATAGAAATGAAGAAGGGTCAGAGGAAAGAAACTTGGTTGACAATGTCATAGCGAGGACTGGAAGGTCATTCACAGAGACTCAGAATTTGGCACACAATGGAGATATGTGGAGGTAACTGGTCATGTGCTCGGCCGCGCAGCAACCCTATGACTTGATCATGAGACTGATGATGTTTACATAAATTATATTTAAACCTCGTGGATGTAGAATAATGCAACATCAAAAATTAATTCTTACTGGGTGCTTCAGACTTTCAGCATTTTACTATATCTAAGCAACGCTTAGAATATAACCAAGCAGTTTGACGTGGTGTAATGGTTAGCAAGCTGGTCTCCTTAAATCATTTACGGCTGAAAATTGAGTCCGATGGATGCCCCATATTTTCGGCCTTGTGCCACATCTGAGCTATGATGACAAAACCACCATTTGTCTTGTTTGTTGAATCTTCGATATCCACATAATTTGAACATCAAAAATTTTCGGCAAGGTTAAAAATTTCTATTTGATCTCTACGTGAAGTGTTTGTGATAATTAGCCTTACTTACCCAGCATAACAATCATTCAATCATTAATAGCAAGAAATTATCGCGTAAAAGGAGCGATAATCTGCGACACGCAAGTGGATGTCAGCAGTTGCTGGAGACAAAGCTAATCGGGCGAAAGTATTGTTAAAAACAGTGTTCCCACCCCAGACAGATTAACCACACGCGAGAATAATACTAGCTAATAAAAACATACATAATGAATATTCACAATATTACAATCAAATATAGCTAAACTCTGGACCATTGAGTTGCGACCAAAAGGGATCATATTGACTGGCCCGAACCAATATGGCAGGAGCAATCACATGCAAACTTGGACAGATATAGTTGCCATCCATTTATCTAGCCAGAAAAAGGTAGCTTCCTGTTTGGTCAAAATTCAGTACTTTGGTGGTGAAAGTGATGTGAATTCTCTCCAGGGCGCAGGCCTGGGCAATGCCATATGGAGGCTGTGTGCTGCCCAAGCCACATAGCCCCTCTCAATCGTACCGACAAAATCCAAAGATTTCGCTGTGGAAATTGTCAGAAGGTTGTCTCTGCTGACAGTCAACCGCCTTCTGTGTATACCGATAAACTACAGCTTGCAGCAATGCCTCTGATCGGGAAATTGGGGGGTTTCGAGGTTTCTTAATCGTTGTTGTTCCAAGGTCCACCTTGACAAGGGGTGGTAGTACTTGTTAGGGTTTCAGCTATGGGCAAATAATGAACCCCTAAACAAAGACAAAACTATGAAAGTATAAAAATATCTATTTATAGTAGAATTATCAACAATATATTTTATCTGTAGTTGCAGGCATAAAATTGCGTTCAAAATATTTATTTTATTCAGATTATTTTCTTTGTTGCCATATTTATCACAACATTTCGGCTGTCGTACGCTCCGGCCTTCCGAACCCTTTATTTCACTCTAGTTCCGCGGGTCATGTCTAATGGATGCCACATATCAATTATCTCCTGTTAATTCACCTCTACAAGTTTTCCACTGCCTTAACCTGGCATTGAACTCACAACTCTTTGGGTCCTGTCACTGGATCTAACCAACGACTTTATCCAATGTGCCATGTGTCCTCAGCAACATCATATATTTCTAGGACTTATAAACTTAATGTCTTCAGCAACCATTTTCTTTTACCAGTGCTTATCTTGCAATTTTTACTGTTATCATTGCATTTTTTTTTATCACGGTCATATTGCAATTTTCGTTGTTATTGCATTTGGATCTAGAACAGTCTAATTCAGCGAGCTAAATAAAGGGTTCAGTTCGACATTCCAACCACCTGACGAAGGCCGGAGCGTACGACGGCCGAAACGTTGTGATAAATATGGTAACAAAGATGAGGACAATAGTCCGAATAATGTAAATAGTGTACATAATACCTCATCTCAGAAATAAAATAATAACCCATAGAAGATGATATGCTGCTAAACAAAATCAACCAACTGGATTTATTTTCATAGACTTTTCCGTGTTTGCATAGTCTTTTCCGTGTTATACGATTTTAAGGCAGGGGAAGTTTAAAATCAGTAAATTTTACTATTTACAATGTGACTATTTATTAGGCATCTGTTTATCTTGCGTGATAAAGGTAACACCCTGTTGGGTCAAAAAAAAGTCCTTTGGTGGCGAAAACGCTGTGAATTCTCTAGGGCACAGGCCTGGTTGATAGTATATGGAGGTTGTGTGTAGCCCAGACCCCATAAACCCACTCCGCTATACTGAAAAAATCAAAGGAATACAAGGTTGTCTATACAGTCAATCGCCTCAGATTTTGTGTTTGGATTTATTTCAATAGTCATTTCCGAGTTTGCATAGCCTTTTCAGTATTATATGAATGCAATGTAGCGGAAGTTTAAAATCAGTAAATTATAATATTTACTATACGAATATATATATATATATATATATATATATATATATATATATATATATTCATCCAGTGACAGTCTGTTTGGCTGTATCACAGCTCATCAGTGTGGTTAGACATCCAATTACTTCAAGCCGGGATCGAAACTCGACCGATTTAATATCAGTCAGAGACTCTTACCTAGGCTATCGGTGCACGGCAGAGAAAGGGAATTTTTAACGCCTTATATACGTGCTATATAAACGGCATACTGGCCGCCAGACCGCTCAATTCTTACGAAGAGTGATGAATATATATATATATATATATATATATATATATCAGAAAAATAGTATATGATGACATATTTATTTAACGAATCCTACTCGTGATATCATCAGCTATTTAAGCAGCAAGTAATTCGGTGCAGTAAAGAGTTTAAAAATAAGTCAATTTAAAAGCATATCTGGTGCGTTGGCCTGTTTTTGACGGAACTAGAATTTGTTGATTGGGATTATCTTTGAAGACAAGGTCAGCCTGTCTGTCCGTCTGTCTGCGCTTCTGTTCGGGAGTGTACAGTGCAAAAGGCGTGTATGGCATCAAGATGTTCTTTCACATATGGATGCAATGACAAATGGTAAAAGCACACGTATTTGGTCCGTTGTTTATCACGAACGAGACAGGAATTTCGTCAGTAAAGAAAACTACTTATTCCTACAAGTACTTATGTGAAAACAATGTATAAATTTATATATATCAAGAACAATTTTTGGGAAATAAAAACTATGAAAGGAAACATGGGGAAAGTTTTCGAGTGACGCGATTCGTCATTTAAGATCAAAGAGATGTTCACATTGATGCGACTACAAATGCGCACAAATTAGTCGTCTGAACGATACACGCAAAACAGATTCTGTGGACATTGTTCAAAAACAATTATTCAGAAAACATTTATTCCAATTGGAAGTTGTTTGAATGAAAATAAATCGAAAAGACAATTATATTAAATGATAATTACTCGAAATACAAAATTCTTTATTGCAATAAAAATCTAAAAATCAAAAGAGGAAATACACAAATAACAATTATTTCGAAATACAAATATGTTTAATAAAACAATTTAGTAAGAAAAAAAATCCTTATAATCTTGTTAAATGATACTGCACATAAATAGTCAACTAGTGAAAAGTACTAGTTAAATTATGCCTCTAATGTTTTAAGTTCTCCATTTGAGTCGCGGTATTTCTTGAAGCTCTTGATATTTTGGCAACCTGTTCTTACTTTTGCAATATGAATTTCTTGCAAGTTCTGTTTTCTTTTAAGAGCGACTAAGAATTTCCATATTGTGAAATGATGGGATGACACTTGTTGCAAAAAAAAAAAAAAAAAAAAAAAGCTCTAAGGCATCCTTCAAGGACATTATTAATTCTAGGTAAAACAGCATTGACACGAAAGACGACATACTTATTCAAAAATAGGTATTTCGAATAATTATCATTTAGTATAATTGTTCTTTCGATTAATTTTCATTCAAGCAATTTACAGTTCGAATAAATGTTTTTAGAATAATTGTTTTCGAACAATTTTCTCGACAAAACATGAAATTATTTGATTTTAAAATTCTCAGCGTCATCTTTAATGTGAGTAAGTTTAGTCACATCATCATAAAAAATAATTTCAATCCGATGAAGTCCTGAAGTATGAAATGTGAAGTATGAAATTTTTTTTCCTCTTTACCCCCACAAAGTACTGAATTCATGAATGTAGTAAGTGCATTATCAACAGACAGTTTCTGTCTCCCTGAATGTTGCTTGTTTATTGCCCTTCCTACTCATTAAAGTTTTCTCGTTTTCTTTCACTCTCAGTAAACCCTTTCATCTTAGTGGCATTATTACCTTGCTTGGGGTGAAAAGATGAAAAAAATGGCAACCTGCTGGTATATGATTATTCTTCCAATCATCAGTCTGGTTTAATTATTACTAAAGAGAGTGAAGTATGAAATTTTTTTTCCTCTTTACCCCGACAAAGTACTGAATTCATGAATGTAGTAAGTGCATTATCAACAGACAGTTTCTGTCTCCCTGAATGTTGCTTGTTTATTGCCCTTCCTACTCATTAAAGTTTTCTCGTTTTCTTTCACTCTCAGTAAACCCTTTCATCTTAGTGGCATTATTACCTTGCTTGGGGTGAAAAGATGAAAAAAATGGCAACCTGCTGGTATATGATTATTCTTCCAATCATCAGTCTGGTTTAATTATTACTAAAGAGAGTGAAACTATATTAGCGGCTAAGTTACACACACACACACACACACACACATACATATATATATATATATATATATATATAATTATTTATTAAAAAAAAATTTATAACATAAATATGTTATAAAATCACTACAAAAATAGCCATTTTGTTTCAACACCCTCGGTGTCTTATCAAGTGATGACGTTGAATGATATATATATATCCAGATGAGAGAAACAACAGATGGAGTAAAATTCCACTGTTTGTAGCATTTGCTTTTAAAAATGTTCTCAATACAAAGTAGAGCAATATATTATTATTTTTTTTATTATAAGAGATTATAATAATTTTTTTAAAAATCACTACACAAAAGCTTTTATGTTTCAATACTTTGACAGTACTTCTTCAGGTGATGGTAAGTAACATACCATTGCCTGAAGAAGTACTATCAAAGTATTGAGACATGAAAGTTTTTGTGTAGCGATTTCAACATGTTTTTATTATAATCTCTTATAATAAAAGTAATATATATATATATATATATATATATATATATATATATATATATATATATATATATATATATATATATATGATAAATGTACATTTTGTTGTAACACAACTCTGAATTTTATGCAGAATGCAATTGTCAGGAACCAAGTGAAAATTTTTAATCAGCACCTGACAATTGCATTGTGTTATCGTTGAGGGAAAATGTATATTCATTATTCATATAACTTATATTTCTATTATTATACATGGAGTACTATTTTTTAACAGGGGCAGTCAGTGTTCGATAGTTTATATATATATATATATATATATATATATATATATATATATATATAATAAAGGGATGGGGTTATAGTAGTTCCGATCAGAGAAAAGTATGTATATTAAAAAGAAGAGAGAAACGGCAAACGTTTTTGATGTAATGTGGATTTAAAAAAATATATATATATTATACTTTATTTTCCATAATTTTGTTACACAGGTTTCCAGTCTCGCGACCTTCATCAGGCAAAGTGTGGATATTTCCACATATTAAAAGAATTAATTTTTCTGTTTTTCGATGTTAATTATTCTCTATATTAGACATTCTCTTTTTTGTGTGCTAGTGACCCAAATGTCTTCCTTGAACTAGCAGTAAAAAAGTTCTGCGTGAAGGGTAATAGAATAATTAAGACTGGATTGAGAAAGGGTGAGAAAGATATCTATATTTTTACCTTTTAATGACCCCTGTGTTTTCTTAGATTTATTACCATTTTTTTGTTGTTTTTGTCAGCATGCGTACGTATACGTATATTCCCCCTCCTTTCAAATCCACAACCAAAAATGTTTGCGGTTTCTCTCTTGATTTTAATATATATATATATATATATATATATATATATATATATATATATAAATTTGGGGGTTTGGGATATTCATAGTAATTTACCGATTCTAGAAGAATCGTCAGGAGAATGCAGAAAGCACTGGGCGGCCTTTTCATCCTTTTTCTTTTTACTCCGCATCCACTACCGAGAATCGAACTTGAATCGTTACGATACAGCCCAAGCGTAATACCATTCCATGACCGTATTGGTTAGTTTCTACTTCGTCACTGACGTCCGTTGGTCAGACCTTGTTTGAGGTTGATGTTTAACCAACTGCTTTTTGTTTTTTTTTTACAAAGAAGATTCACACTCTAAAAGACTCGGGGCAACTCGAGGTAGAGGGTTACGTTTGGAGGTCAGATATCTATCTATCTATCTATCTATCTATCTATCTATTGGTCATTATTGGTCAGATATCTATTTATGTGTGTGTGTGTGTATTTTTCTTATATATATATATATATATATATATAAGTAAAATAAGTTGATCCAAGAAAATAATAAACAAATTAGCAAAAAACTCCTGTCATAGCAAGCGTCAGAATAGACGAAAAAGAATGAAAATAAAAAATAAATAAGTAAAAACAAGCAAAAATACCCCCTAAAAGTAATTAAGTAAATAAACAAATTAACAAACCATTCCCGCCAAAATAACTGTTTGAATAGACGACAACAATCAATCAATCCAAAAATTGGACGAAAAAATAGCTATAATTACTTTCCAGATCATGACAAACTGCAATATAAACGATCAGAACTCATCTCAAAAATTTTTTACAACGTTACTTAAAAATGGAGAACTGAAAAGAATAAATAAAAATATATAAAAGAAAAATAAATAAGAAAAAACAAGTGAAATAAATTCATCCAAATAAATAAACAAATTAACAAAACGCTCCCGCAAAAATACCGGTGAGAATAAATAAAAATAACTAATAAATAATCAAAACAAGTAAAAATAATCAATCCAAATAAATAAATAAAATAATAAACAAATTAACAAACCACTCCCACCAAAATAACAGTTAGATTAGACTACAATGCACCACTGACCCGTATATATAAATAGTCGAGAAAAAAACCCCAACACATGTGGTCTGACGATTGCGTCTAGCATGAAACAGTCTGTCACCTCTTAGTGTTGATTTCAACGTTCGAATATATATATATATATATATATATATATATATATATATATATATATATATATCCACAGACAGCCATTTATATATATTAGGAAAATTAATGACAAAGTGGAAACAAATGTTGCGTTTCGTCCTTTAGGACTTCACCATAATGTGTTTGACCTTAATTTCGATTTAAAAAAAATGCAACTTTAACAAAGAGAGAAAGTAATTTAATAAGCTAACAAATGGACACTGTACGTAAAAAAAAGAAGTAAACATGTTCTATAAGTAAATGTTTCGGAATAAACGCATTTTCTACAAGAGTAATCTAGAACTTTTATCTCGTACCATAAAATATATTTTTGAGTTAGGAAATACTTTTCTCCTTTAAACCAAAAAAGTAAAAAGAAAATCTCTGAAGAAAGCTTAAACAAAAAATAAGAAATAAAATTAATATGCTAGCCGCTTGATTCTCAGATTTACACTTAAGATGTTCAGTTATTACATTCGAATATAACTAACGTCTGCACTTAATTAGACGAGACTCTACACGATCGACAAATATTTAAATAAATCCACATTGTGTTTTATATTACAGAATTGACTATTTCTATTAAGTAGAAGCATCTGAAAGGGAGCTTAGTCTTAAATGAAGCAACATGATGACTGAATGCAACCGACATTATAATAACGATGTAAATGCTAGAGGAAAAGGTAAAAGGAAAGTGAGCCATGTTAATATGAAAGAGAAACCAGACGACATTTTGCCTGCAAAATTCTACTGTGATAGTCTTCGTAATTGGTGGTCTATGATATCAGGGGCTGATCGTTTTGGTATTCAAGGGTCAGGTCAAACATGTGTGTATATGCATGCATTGCATGGAAGACAATAGAAGTAAAGAAAATTGAAGGGAAGGCTAACAAAAATGTCAATGTTGAGAAGAAGGAAGAAAAGGAAAATGCAAAGGTTAAGTTGTTTCTGATTCGGATTCGGATTCGGAAGAAGAAGAATTTGGAGGAGGACAAAAAGAAAAGTTGGTGGAGGAAGACAAGAAGAAGAAGAAGAAGAAGAAGAAGAAGAAGAAGAAGAAGAAGAAGAATTTGGAGGAGGACAAAAAGAAAAGTTGGTGGAGGAAGACAAGAAGAAGAAGAAGAAGAAGAAGAAGAAGAAGAAGAAGAAGAAGAAGAAGAACGTGCAGTATGAGAAGAAGAAATGGGTGGTAGAGGAAGGCTAGAGGAATCAGAATCAGGACAGGAAGAACAAGAAAAAGAATATGGCGGAGAAGGAGAAGAAGGAGATGAAGGTGCAAGAAGAAGAAGAAGAAGAAGAAGAAGAAGAAAGTAGGCAGGAGGACAAGAAGAAAGAGAAAAAAAGAAGAAGGTAGAGGAGGACAAGAAGAAGCGTTGGAAAAGCGAATGAAATCCTTATATACACAAATTGTTTAATGTTACGTTTTTTTAATAATTCCTAGTGCCCTATTGAAAACAATCGAATACCGTTTTAACTTTTTAAATAAAACAATCTGATTATTTTATCATACACCCAATATTTCATGTCAAAAACAAGTTTATAACAATATTAAAATTAATGTACTTTAGACATCAAATGTGCGATTTTGTGGAACGTTTAAAGACACAGACAGAGTAAACAAGATGGCAGCTGAAGGGATCTGCTGAGTTGTGATTCAGGGGTTGGGGGTACCAACCTCGCGTCGTGATCGTTTACGGCTATGACCGAATCTCGAACTTGGCGTGGTTGAAACTGGTCGACTCTCCTGAATATGGAGCCGTCCCCAAGTCCTCGTTCGCACGCATGAACGAAGAAACGAATGCCAGTACTAAGTTAGAAACTTTTTTGAGCCAAACGTCAGGCTAAGGTGCCTAACGCGCCATCCATGATGTCTGCGAAATTGTGTCGGTCGATACAGACAGCAGGACGCTGGGCACAGAAGTCGAAATCCGCTAAGTGGATGGTGTGTAACAACTCACCCCTGCAGACCGTCTCCGAAAGATAGGCACCGTTCTCCTTAGTGTATCATGATATTCTCAAATGCTGTCGAATCTTATTCTCAATGAGCAGACAACATCCCTCTCATACACGTTGCGTCAGATGCATGTGTCCGTGCGTTATTGGGATTCATTGTTACTTGTTCTTTCATGATCATTGCGTTCCGAAAACTATTGATGTCCATGTTTGATTGAATTGAATGGATCTTTCGAGAGGTTTTGGTAAGTATTAGGTTGGTGCAAAAATAATGACGTAATAATGTCGTTTTTTGACGTTAAAAATACGTCAAAAAACGACATTATTACGTCATTATTTTTGCACCAACCTAATACATCACCGACATGAACAAAGAGTTCTGCAGTCCGAACAAAAACCTTAAATGTTAATAGTCAGTCAGTTATGTGTCATGCGTGATACACGCTTAGGCGATCATGTATCTTTTAGTACATGACTGACGACATAGATTTTTTCCCGGACTGCTATTTATTTCTGCGGTAGACCAGTTGCCATCCATGGCTATAGAACCCGATCTGTCTTGTTATTTACCTATAGTTGGGGGGAGAAGAAGAGGATTCATACCTTTCCCAGGAGTATTAGCACGTAAATGAATGTAATGGATCCGACTGGAATTCGAACTCGGCTCTCCGATTCCTCAATCCGAGCCGCTATCCATTACTCCACCGTATTTGTAATTTGCATGTTGGGCAGCTCCTTTTGCTGTCGGCCATGCATTTCGTTTACTTCCAATTTATGTTTAGTTCTTTCTTATCACTGCACTATCATCCGTATGGGTTCTTGTATTTTCCTTCCTGTTTCTGCTTCTAACACTGTGTCATCTGCATATCTTATGTTGTAAAGATTGTGGCCACTAATGAATCCTGGAAGGAATTTCATAGCAGTTTGTTTGGGGAGTGACCATTACATGTAAAAATTGATAGTTTGCATAATACATCAAATTTATTAAGCTTTAACTTAGTTTGAGACACCCAATAAAGATAAAATTCAGTCTGATATAATCACGACACCATACATGCACTAGTTTTTAGCGACCGCTGTCGTTGTTCTGTTGTGGGCCGGATCGGCTGTATCGGTATTTTAGTCTTCACTGCTGTCTTCAGGCCAATACACCAAAGTAGCATTGTTTCTGTCTCTTAATTAAACCAAATCAGCTACCTTTTCGCGAGGATAAATGCTTCTTTCTGTAGCATATGCACAATGCATATGGACCTTATTGGCTACTAGAACCATTTCGACGATAACTCGAGTGAGAGAGGAACTTTACCATTCTAGTAGTTGCAGAGCCACGTATTCTTATTGATAATTCTTGATTCGTCAATTCACGAGCCAATGAACAGGCACTGTCGCATCCTTTTTCTTTGTCCTTTTTTGCGGAACTTCTAATCGTCAACTGACCCTATTAAATATATTGCATTTCAAAAATACTATATATTAGTTTGGTGCAAAAATAATGACGTAATAATGTCGTTTTTTGACTTATTTTTAACGTCAAAAAACGACACTATTACGTCATTATTTTTGCACCAACCTAATATTTCCAACAACTATTGTGGCTATTTCTTTTAGTTGATTCGTTGTTCCCAATTCTTAATCTTAACTTATTTTTCTTTATTTTACCCTCAATAGTCATGATCAGTCACATTACCTTTTTTTAAACATTTCACCCCAAGCAAGGAAATAAAGCCACTAAGAGGCAAGAATATTGCTGATTGTTAGAGAATATGAAAGAAAAAACTACTAGTAAGGAGAGAGAATAATAAAAGAACAATATTTAAAAAGACAGAAGATAACGATTGACATCGCATGAAAATATTTGAAGATTAAAGTTGACTAGGAAGCAAGAAGATGGAAGAGAGTTCCACATGCGAAAAGTGCGAGAGAAGAAACTGTCAGTACAAAACTTATAGTTATATCTAACCATTTCCGCTTTAAAACGATGAGACCTTATCGCCAAACCAGTAATGCGCTTATATTCATAAAGTCTAGGTACCATAGAGAAAAGCTCATCAGAACAATTACCTTGAAAGTATTTATAGAAAAAAACACAGAAAGCTACGTTAGGGCGGTGGAAAGTGACTGAAGACGAGATGCCAGGTCTGGATTTTTTTGGGCTCAAGAATCTCTAACTATATAGCAGATGCACCAGACTAGAAGGAATAGCAATTTTCAAAGCACAGACTGAATGGTAGACTTATAAATATATAAGGTAAATTCTGTCGAGAAAAATTGTCTAGCTAGATGCACTGAATCAACTTTCCCAGCTGCAGATTTAGCAATTGATTCTACCTCGCTAAAACCTACTCCATGTCGATTGGCCATAGTTAAGCTGTATTAACATGAAAATTACATCAGCAAATGCACAAATTTGCCTGTTGTAATAGTTAACGATTTAATGTAGTAGACGATTAGATTGTGTATTTGTGTCAGACGAAGTTCAAGCTACAGAGTTCGTGAATCGGCTATCATGCTTAAATTGTTCTGTAGATCTGTTCCCTTGTGTCGTGATTTCAATCTTGAGCATCTACCCCAAGATATACTGTCTTGCGTTGGACTAAGCTAAGTTTAGAGATTAACCGTAAGAAATATAAGTACGCTTGCAAATATATATATATATATATATATATATATATATATATATATATATATATATATATATATATATATATATAAAACGTTTACCAGTAAGTGCTCGGATTACAAAACTCCCTTCTCGCCTCTATTGTCGGTGTTTTTGATGTTTCTGAGCAGTACGAGACAGACATTGCGCGTGCGTGTTTTATCGTATTCGCCTTCTTATCTTTTGTTTGATTTTTGTTTGTTTATTCATATATGTCAGGTCGCGCGACGAGGGTTATTGGTACCATGTAATCCAGTACAAAATTTCTTTTATTATCCGGACACCTTGGGTGGGACAGGGTTTGAAAAAATATTATCGAAACAAAAAGTTATTTTTTTACACTATTTACATTGTTCAGACTGTTGTCCTTATCTTCGTTGTCATATTCACGACGTTTAAGCCGTTGTACGCTCCGGCCTTCTTCAGGATCCGTCTATATTTTCTGAGGTCAGGTATTGTAATTATTTACACTGTTTACATTTTTCAGAAAGTTGTCCTCATTTTTGTTGTCATATTCATCATGACGTTTCGGCCGTTGTATGCTCCGGCCTTATTCAGGTGATTGGAATTTCGAAATGAACCCTTTATTTAGTTCACTGAGTAAATAGTAAAAAGGAAATAAGAAAGAGAGTCATAAGAAGAGAAGTAAAAAAGAAAATAAGAAAGTAAATAAGAAAAAAATAAAAAAGAAAGAAAGTGAGTAATAAAGATTGAAAGAAAGAAAGAAAGAAAGAAAGAAAGAAAAAAAAAGAAAGGAAGAAAGCTGTGGAAATAAGAGATGCATTATGGGTAAATAGTAAAAAGGAAATAAGAAAGAGAGTCATAAGAAGAGAAGTAAAAAAGAAAGTAAGAAATTAAATAAGAAAAAAATAAAAAAGAAAGAAAGTGAGTAATAAAGATTGAAAGATTGAAAGAAAGACAGAAAGCTGTGGAAATAAGAGATGCATTATGGGTAAATAGTAAAAAGGAAATAAGAAAGAGAGTTATGAGAAGAGAAGTAAAAAAAGAAAGAAAGAAAGTAAGTAAAACAAAATAAAAAAGAAAGCAAGGAAGTAATAAAGATTTAACGAAAGACAGAAAGCTGTGGAACGAAATAAGAGATGCATTATGGGTAAATATAAAAAGGAAATAAGAAAGAGAGTCATAAGAAGAGAAGTAAAAAAGAAAGTAAGAAATTAAATAAGAAAAAGAAACAAAATAAAAAAGAAAAAAAGGAACCCGTGGAACAAAAGAAAGAAAGAAAGAAAGTAATAAAGATTGAAAGAAAGAAAGGCGTGGAACAAAATAATAGATGCATTATGGGTAAATAGTAAAAAGGAAATAAAAAAGCGAATGATAGGAAGACAACGTCGATGAATTATCTGAGAAAGAAATAAAGTAAGAAAGAAAAAAGAATGGAAAAAGAAAGAAAGTTTTGAAACGAAATTGTATTATGTGTTGAATTATGGGTAAATGATAAAAATGAAATGTGAAAGCGTGTTATAT
>OZ010610.1:54539674-54567174 GCA_963932145.1 Acanthosepion lycidas | reverse complement strand
GACATTAAATTTACTATAGTCAGCACCCTTATTTTTTGATAATGTTGTGTATGGTCACCCATATTTTAAAAAGTGGGAACATTTATATAATAAAATTTTTTTTAAATTCTTTAAAAAGTCTTGATGTTTGATGACTGGCATTAAACTTTACCATTTATGATTAGTAAATATAGTTTTCACTGTGTGTGTGTGTGCGTGTGTGTGTGTGTGCGTGTGTGTGCGTGTATCAAATATGTGGTTCATTTTCATTCATACAAACATACATTAGTAAAGTTAATGAGATAAAATGGCGAATTTACTTCGCTAACTAAATTTTAAAAATGAATTAGCCCACTAACCACTGGATGAATATTATGATCCTTGTTTTTTAAAATTATAAACTATATTAGGTCTTCTGTAAACATGCAAGTACTTTCGATGAGTTCTCCGGTCATCATCAGGCATGGAAACAACTTTCATTTTGGTAAAATTCAGGTAGCATCCGATACGAAAAAATATAATGCAAATCGAAACATGTTTTTTTGAAGTGTGTTATTGACAACAGATAAAAACTTTTGGAGCGTGCAGGTCGCAACGCTTAGGTTGAATTTTTGAAATTTAATTGAGAGCGGTTTTTACTAATATGGCAATTTAAGAATTTTTTGTTGTAGGTGTTTATCAGTCGACGTGACATGAACTAAATAGTTCACTAAGTAGAGCAATGTCTCAGTTCTTTTCCGAAAGTATGCATGGCGGGTTAGTTCTTTTAAATCGAATATGTGGTGCAGTTTAACTTATATTCCAATGAATCATTCATACAGAAAGTAAATTAGTAAAGTTAATGCAGTAAAATGGCGAACTTTACTAATTTACTCTTTGTATGAATGATTCAGAGTTATATATTATATATATATATATATATATATATATATATATATAGGTAACTATACTTGCTTCGAAAAACCTTCGAATTTTTGATTTGCCAATGATCAAATCAGAGGTGTGCGAGTTAGTAGGGTGCCTGATGCTCCATAGGCTAAACAACTATATAGATTTTAATAACCATGGGTTGTACCGCGACGACGGATTAATTATAGTGGATAAGAGTAACCCCCCCCCCAAAAAAAAATGTGACACTATCCGTAAAAAACTACACTGGATTTTTAGAAAATTCGAATTCAATATTGAAATTGTAACCAATCTGAAAATTACCAATTATTTAGACATTACGTTAAACTTACAAAATGGTACTATATACCCGTATAAAAAAGAGAACCAGGACCCCCCAATAAATCCAATCACCCAGCCCATATCATAAGACCCCAAAAAACATTAACTATAGACTTTCAACCAATTCCTCTAATAAAGGCATTTTCGAGGCCAATAAAACAATTTATCAGGAAGCCCTATCCAAGAGTGGACATAAAGACAAACTGAAATATACTGGCATAAACAATTATAACAAAACTCAGAATAAACGTAAAAATAGGCAGAGAAATATTTTGTGGTTTAACCGTCCTTTTAATTTGGCGGTAAAATCAAAAATTGTCAAAATATTTTTTAACTTAGAGCAAAATTTCCAAAACAAAAACTGTGTTGCATAAAATACTCAATAAAAATAATGTAAAACTTAGTTACTGTTGCATGCCTAATGTAGGGACCTTAATTAGTGGATTGAATAAGAAAAAAAAACTAGGGATAATCCAGGCAGTAGCCCTCCTAGTTGTAAATGTAGGAACAAAAATATCTGCCCCTTACAGGGAAAATGTCAAGAAGAATGCGTGGTTTACCAGGCGAAAATTTATAAGGATATGGAGGATACAAACCCTAAAGTATACATAGGTGCTACTCAGGATATGTTTAAAAAATGATATTATAATCACACGAGTAGTTTTAAAAACGAAAAAACTAAACATAGTACCACGCTACCCACCTATGTATGGAAAACTAGACAAGAAAACAATAAAGACCCCATCCTTAAATGGGAAATATTAAAAAAATGTCCCAAATATAAAGGAGGCCAAAAATTTTGTAAGCTATGTACAGAGGAGAAATTAGCCATAGCTTTATATAATCAACCTAGCCAGCTATTAAACTCTAAAACCAAGATTCTTAACATATGTAGGCATAGAAAATCTTGGTTATTGAATCTTGGTTATTGAGTCTAATCTCCCCGTTTGTATTGTCATTCCACATTTATTGTTCGTATTTTAATTATCCCCTCCCTAATTATCCCCCCCAATATTTTTATCGTTTGAATAAATCTTTACCCCCCCCCACCGGGTGTTGTTTTTCTTGTGTTTTTACTTCTTTTTCTTTTTCTTTGGTCACGTGTTATGATTTTGATTATCGCCTAGAAATATGCTGTTTCTCTTTTGCCTCTTTAGCCAGCTTTCCCTGACGATCCGCTTAGGTGAAACCTGGGTAGGTTTGTCTGGCTCACTAGGTTTATCTATCTATCTATCTATCTATCTATCTATCTATCTATCTATCTATCTATATAAAAATGACAATATATAAAATGACAATAGAAAAACTAGTAATTGCTGACACGTTTCGTACAATGTCGACTTTATCAAAGCAAAATACGAAAATGAAATTAATTAAACAAGGTATCTAATAAAAACAAAAACAGAATGTACCAAGCAACTGGAATGTAGAGAAACGCTATTTTCATATTTTTAACTGAAAATAACGTCAGTATTTGTCACGTGTGGAGAATATTATCATTATATCTGTGTTGATGTATTCAACCATTTTCTTTTGATTTTATGAATCTGTTGTGTACATTTGTTTGTGAGAGCAGTAATTTTGTTAAGAAAGGTGAAATGGGGAAAAAACCTGGGCGTAGATTAATATTTCGGTAATATTCTATGGCGGTACTCTCTAGAATTTTCCTTCTGAGTGAGTTATTTTCTTTTTTTTATGAGTGTATCATTTTTAAAATTAAAATTATGGTTGAATTTATTTCTATGTATTTCTAGTGCATTAGCTAAGTTGTTTTTTGTGAGGTCTCTTTTGTGCTCATAAATGCGTTTTTTTAAAACTTCTACTTGTTTCTCCAATATATTAGGATGAACAGTTTTGGCAATTTATTTTATAAATGCCTGCATCAGAAATATTAGTGCTATTAATGTTTGAAGATCTTAGTATATCCATAATGCTTTTGGAAGTGTTTGTTACTATTACAAGATTATTTAGATGGGATAGGTTATTCTGGATAGTGGACGTGACAGAATTCTCTCTAGTTGCTAGTAACATTCTGTTTTTGTTTTTATTAGTTACCTTGTTTAATTATATTCATTTCGTATTTTGCTTTGATAAAGTCCACATTGGACGAAACGCGTCAGCAATTACTAGTTTTCCTATTCATTTTTATTCATAAATGTTGTCTTCTCTACTGGTTAAATCGGAATATTATATATATATATATATATATATATATATATATATATATTGTATTGTTCGTCAATCGAAGCTTCCGGCTCACATGAGCCAACATCACAGTAGTTATATGGACATTACAACAGAGATGTTCACCGTCAAAGATGATATCCTGTTTTGTTTACATCGAAGTTTCCTATGCGACAATAACGGTCGCGGAATAGCAGGCTTAGGTCGTAAATTCCTAATGCGGTTCAATGACGTCGTACATGACAATGTGAGAGAAATAAATGTTATCAACATAACCATACAAAATTACATTTGAAACCAGTCCCAACATATTACAATGCATTTAACCATATAGATTTAAGCAAACATAGAAATAAATTCAACCATAATAATTCACTTAGAAGTAATCCTCGAGAGTGGCGCCATTGAATATTATCCAAAATTAATCTACACCCAGTTTTTTCCAAATATCACCTTTCCTAACATAATCACTACTCTCCCAAGCCAACATACACAACACATATATCAAGAAATCAAAAGAAAACGGTTGAATCCGTCAACGCAACAATACAAACAATACAAACAATATTTTTACATATAAAAATATTCCCTTCAAACAATGTAATTGACGTAATTTTTCAGTTGACTATACGAATATACAATAGCGTTTCTAAATTCTTTTAGTTGCTAACGACATTTTGTTTGTTGTTTATAGATACTTTTTTCAATAAATTCATTTCGTATTATTTTACCTTGAAAAAGTCCACATTGGACGAAACGCGTCGGCTAAAACTACACAGTTTTCCTATTATCTTTTTTCCATTATATATATATATATATATATATATATATATATATATATATATATATATATATATATATATTGTATTGTTCGTCAATCGAAGCTTCCGGCTCACATGAGCCAACATCACAGTAGTTATATGGACATTACAACAGAGATGTTCACCGTCAAAGATGATATCCTGTTTTGTTTACATCGAAGTTTCCTATGCGACAATAACGGTCGCGGAATAGCAGGCTTAGGTCGTAAATTCCTAATGCGGTTCAATGACGTCGTACATGACAATGTGAGAGAAATAAATGTTATCAACATAACCATACAAAATTACATTTGAAACCAGTCCCAACATATTACAATGCATTTAACCATATAGATTTAAGCAAACATAGAAATAAATTCAACCATAATAATTCACTTAGAAGTAATCCTCGAGAGTGGCCCCATTGAATATTATCCAAAAATTAATCTACACCCAGTTTTTTCCAAATATCACCTTTCCTAACATAATCACTACTCTCCCAAGCCAACATACACAACACATATATCAAGAAATCAAAAGAAAACGGTTGAATCCGTCAACGCAACAATACAAACAATACAAACAATATTTTTACATATAAAAATATTCCCTTCAAACAATGTAATTGACGTAATTTTTCAGTTGACTATACGAATATACAATAGCGTTTCTAAATTCTTTTAGTTGCTAACGACATTTTGTTTGTTGTTTATAGATACTTTTTTCAATAAATTCATTTCGTATTATTTTACCTTGAAAAAGTCCACATTGGACGAAACGCGTCGGCTAAAACTACACAGTTTTCCTATTATCTTTTTTCCATTATATATGTATATATATATATATATATATATATATACATATATATATATATCATGTAAAATATTGGGGAAATTGTATGACAAAGTGGAAAGTTTAACTGTAACGCGTTTTGTCCTTGAGGACTAAATTTGTTATGTTGCATTTATTATGTTATACATGCATACGAGCGAGTGATGCTGGTGATTTTAAAATTTAAAAATTTTTTTTAGAATTTTTTTGAATATTTGGCCGAATTCATTTAGAGTCTTTTTCCTTTTTTTTCTATAACTTTTTTAATAGAAGATCTGCCGGGAATGTTGAGATCTTGTAATAGACCGGGTTCAAATTTACTATAGATGTCCTTGGGAGTAATGCGCTCTCTAGACATTGACGTCGTAATTAATTTATTTTCCTTTGATCAGAGTAAAATTTTTTTATGTCAAAATTTTGGCGAATCTCGTTATGTTGGGCAACCAACGCATTTGATATATTGTTTTGTAAAATGTCTCTTTTGTGTTCATATAATCTATTTAGATTCCTTGAGGTTTCTCCTATGTAATTTTTATGACAATTATTACAGGCGTTATAGTAAATTCCTCCTTCAGGTTTTAGCTCATTGTTTTGTTTAGTATTGACTAAGTCTGTTATTGTTTTGAATGTCGTAGAAATAAATTTTATATTAAGTTTAGATTGTGAGAGAGTTAGTTGGCAGGATAATGTATTTTTTGATTCACTGGGTCTTTCAGGAGGGACTGTTTTGCGTTTTGGAATATTTTATGAGCCTTTTGTTTCGCAATGAATATAAAATAATTAGGCTACTGGAAAAGTTTGAAAGTGTTTTCAATGTATTTCTCCTTTTCATGTAAATAATGCAGGCTGCATATTCTGAGTGCTCTTAAGTAGAATCCAATGATTATGCCAGATTTTATTTTGCTGTTATGATGAGAATACAAATTTATAATTTTTGTTGGTTGGTTTTTAGTTGACACCGAGTTTTAAACTGTTGTTAACGCAGTGTAGTTTGATATCTAGGAAGGTTAAGGAATTGTGTTGTACCATTTCGTACGTAAATTCTATTGTGTGTTCAGCTTTGTTTAGCTGATCTACTAGATCAGATAATGCAGTATCACGAGGATATATAAGTAAAGCATCATCAATATAACGGAAGTATGTTGTTTGTTTGGGTAAAATATTTGGGAAAGGACCAAATTTGAGAATTTCTAAGAAAATACAGGCTATCACTGCACTGAGAGGCGATCCCATTGGTAATCCGTATGTTTGTTTGTAAAAATCATTATTAAATGTGAAGTAGCATTGATTGGTGACGAGACAGCAGATTTTTGGGAAGAATGGTGAATCGTTGTTAAGAATCTGGACATAAATTGCAAAAAAAAAAAAGTATTTAAAAAATTTTGAAACTACCAGCGTCTCTCCTTTTTGCACATGTATAGTCACAACAACGCCAACGAAGCCCAGTCCGATGAAGACCTAATGGATGGAACGCATATGTTTGTATAATCAATACTATACGTTTATGCGCACGTTTTGTTTTTCATTACTGTATACCTACTTTTGCGTCCCCACCCTTTAAACGAGAAAAAAAGTCAACGTATGCTTCGTACCAAATTTTAGTACAGTAGGCAGAGGAAAGAAATTCGAAAAGACGATAATATTAATAATAATCAACGCTAATCGCCCAGACGTAGATATTAAAAACCACAAAAACAGAATGTCGTTTCTTATTGACATGGCAGTTCATGCAGATAACAAAACGATAAAGATAGAAGGATCTTGAAGTGGAAATCTAAAAAAAATATGGCACATGAAGATATCAATAATTCCACTTGTGGTTGGGGTCCTGGGTTTGACTGGGAAGAGATTCTAATAGACTCATTGAAGGGATTCCTGATAGCCCATGCCTTAAAAGAAATACCAAAAAAAAAATGTTCTCATAAGTACAGCTCACACCTTAGGAAGGACTTCATCAATGTAAAATGTGTATGTACTTAGGTTCAGGAATGATTAGTTCAAAATAATAAGTTAAAATATCATGGGGCGCGGAAGTGAATTAGTATACAATAGATATTAAAGGAAATAAAGGAAGTTACACTGCCTTGGAGATATATATATATATATATATATATATATATATATATATATATATATATATATATATATATATAAGAAAACTATATTATTAACCGACGCGTTTCGTCCAATGTGGACCTAAAAAAAAATGAAATAAATAAAAATAAAAAGTCCACGTTGGACGAAACGCGTCGGCTAATAATACAGTTTTCCTATTGTATCTTTATACATATTGTCTCTTTCTACAAGTTAACTCTGAGAAGATTTTCATATATATATACTAGCAGCATGGCCCGGCGTTGCCCGTGCTTGATTCAAAAATCGTACGACTCATACAGCAAACGCTATCACTTGACTTAAAATATTTTTGTCCTTCCTTGCCTTTAAACGAGTGCCCTTTGCCGTGGTGATGTTGCTACATGCCTTACTTCTTGCTTATCTCACACTGCGAATTTTTTCTAAGCTCTATGCTAAACATTAAATCTGTTACGAAAAAAGAACTAAACAAAATGAACACAAAACGATCAGCTTTAAAAAAGGACTCGTAACTGGAAAAACCGAATGAAAAAAGAATGTTAACAACAAATACATTTTTCACACCAAACCCAGTTCTGCGGAATCAGAATCAATGTTGAGTTTAAGCATGCGAATGAGCCAATTGGAGTAAAGTGCCATGCAGATTTAAGTTTTTCCAACTTGTGACGAATGCAGCTATCGAATTTTTTTGCATGCTAGTTAAAATTCGTGTCAGTCAGCTGCTGGCTCTCACGCTGGCCAATAGAATCTTCCTGCCTATTTGTAGCAGCCAGCTATATGCTCTCACTCTAGCCAGTAGAAAATGGCCTCAAACAACATGAAAACTGCCGTAGAAGCATGAAAAAATCGATTATTTCCACTATCGTTGGGAGTTGGGAAATGCTAACTTGGAGCATGTGCATGTAAATTTTGGTGCAAATCCGTCGAAAATTGCGGCCGTGCATTCGTTACACACACACACACACACACACACACACACACACACACACACACACACACATCCTGCCTTTTATAGATCGAGATAACTTTTCGCGACCGGTTCTGGTCCCTAACCTCTGCGAATACGTCAGACTCACTGCATTGGTCTCCTTCACTTTAGTATCAGATCTGCTATAAGTGTGCATAAGTGTCCACTCTTGACTTGAGGAGCGTGTGAATACCGGTTGAATGCCATTTTGAACATTAGAGGGATGGATATGTTTATTCTTGATATGTTATTATTGATATATATGTATAATCAATACAATACGTTTTGTGGACACGTTTTGTTTTTCATTACTGTATACCTACTTTTGCATCGCCCTGTATACATATATATTAGGTGTATTTGGGTAGTGTAGTGGTTTTCGGTTACCGGCGCGGAAAGTCGGATGGACGTGTAGGGTCCAAATTCCACGTTGCATTTCGCACAAATAGCCCAGGGTTTCAAGGTATTTGTTAAAAGCATGACCGACTGTTTTCTATTTTTCGTTGTCAAAACATCTAGCATAGAGCAAATATTTTAAATCGGGTTGGTTGTGGGACGAAGAACTTTACACCATAAAATATTACTTGCTATGGAAACGACTACAGCCACACCTGGCACCGGAAGGCCGAGGCCTTCTACTCCACGTGGTTAATATGCATACAAACACCTTTCAAGAAAGCAGTCTCATCAGAATGTTTGAAAACGTAGTAGAATTTTTATTTTCCTTATTTATTTATCTATCTTATTTTTTACTGATTTCTAGATATATTTTAACGAATTCCAGCTGAAAGTCTGCTATTTCCAATTTCTAAATAGGTTATTCAAAGAATATTATTTAATCGCTGTACTAAATTGGCAAAAGTTACCTTCCAAAAGCAAAGAAAAGTATTAAGAAACAGGAAAATTTCGTTTTCTGTAGCTTATCAAAACTTTCCAGGTTATTTAAAGTTAGAAAATATTTTTAGAGTGTAAGGATTCATTTTTTTTTTTTAGATAGTAATGATTTAGTGATACAAGTCTTACTAAGTAACCCATAATTAGAAGGGAGAAGAGGTGGATTCATGCCTTTCCCAAAGTTATTTGCGCGTAAGTGAATATAGCGAATACCAACTGAAATTGGACCTCGGCTCTCCGATTAACAATTCCGAGCCATTATCCATTACACCACCCGCACATCCAAGCACATACCAGCTACGAACTGGAGACAACAGAATCTAGTAGAAACAGAAATGTAACTATTTGGATAGTGTAATAACAGACAACGGAAAATCCACATCCGAGCTTATAGCACCTGTCATTCCCTAGTGGTCACCCATCTAGGTACTGACGCTGCTTAACTTCAATGTCATATGGCCATAAGCCTGTATACAGAATAACACAGGAAAATTTTTCTACCCAAACCGCCATATTCTCTTGGCCTTGCACCAAATGATTATGGCCTTTTTCGATTATGGCCTTTTTCGATTATGGATTTTTTTGATTATGGACTTTTTCAATCGATGCGAAGCGATTTGATGAAGACAACTTTCTAGAAGGAAAACCAGATTGAAGAGTTCGTCAAAATGTTCACATGAAAATCTGCAGAATTTTACTTAAAGCGTATCAAAGAGAAGTGTTTATTTGCTTGTTTAGTGGCATATCAACTCCTTTTGTCGACATTTAATTTTCTTGGGTACATTAATGATTTCATTTACAAAAATGTATTGCTGGTAATTTTTTACTATGAAAATGTATTTTTATACTTTCATAGTGTTTTGACTCCAGTTTGGGGGTTAATTATTTGCCCATAGTTAGGATCCTAACAGGCACTACAACCCTGGGTTAGGGTGGACCTAGAAACAACAGCAATTAAAAAGTGGTTCTACGCTCCCTAAAATCGCCCCATCAGAGGCCTTGCTGCCAGATGTAGTTGTCAAACCCAGGACAGGCGCATTGAAAAGCTGCCTGAATAGTTATAGCAAATCATTGTAAATAATGGTAAATATATAACTAAATAAAGGGTAATCATAGTTCATTTTCTGAAGAATAGATTCAATAAACAAAAATTGGAAATTACTTATGACTCAACTGAATCTGTATCGTTAAGATGAAGAGAAGATCAGGCTTATCGGTTTCTTTCCTGCATCGTGTCATGTTTTGCTTTTCAGTATCGATCAAAACATTTGAGAAAATAAAGGAAAATTTATTATAACATAAATATATTTGTGTTTCGTGATACATTACGTAATGAATAATTTAAATAATAAAAGTTACATAAAATTTAATCGCGGAATGCTTTCAAATTTATTCATAAATATTTATTTTAAATCAATTCGTAACTTTAGGAACATACACGATTATATATTGACACGATTATTAATTACTACAGACATTGTTAACGGGTAAAAGGGTTTGATTAGATATCTGTTTTTTTGTGTCATTTTCTTAAACAGAGAAAATTAATATCAACCGGGAGCGACCAAGAGTTCCTACTAAAGAAAAAAAAAAGTATCTCTCGACAGCAACTGAACCTGTTTTCATTCATGGAATCCACTTTTATAAAAGATCGATTCAGTCCTTTTTTCACGGCTTATCAACCCATTGCAGGTTATTTTATTTTTAGATTTTAAGAATTTTTAATTCATTTTTGGGGGAGATAATAAGGATTTTAATGTTGCAAGTCATACTAAATTAATCCATAAAACACGTCCCTCCGATAAACAATTCCAAGCCATTATCCATTATAGCAACTGTACATCTAAGTTTACAGCACCTGGCATGACTAAGCGGTCATCATTTTGGGTACTAACTAGTCTCGACATTACTTAACTTCGGTGATCATAAGGGAACGTAAACAGAACCACGCCTTTACCCATAAGACGACTGAAAACCTTCATGAAGGTAAGGCTCGCTTACTGAAGGAACGCCAATCTTTTGTTGGGATTTTTCGGATATATATCCATAGGCAGCATTTTCAAACCTGAAACGTAAAAATTTTTTAATAATTTTTTTTCAAATCTGATATTTCTAATTACTGTAAACTAGCTACGTCCACTAATTCACAGACAAGAGAGCATACCATGATGAAAAAAGGGTCCAAACTTAATGAAGACAAAGTTTGTTACTATGAAGCGGAAAGACAAAATTATATATTTTTTATTAAATTTGTTTAAAAATCTTGTTTTTCTTGCGTCAGCCAATTAGTTTTGTTCGTTTTAGCGTCTTTTGGGCGTTGAAAGCACATCGTTTTGGAAATTCTTGCAAAGATCAAATTTGTTGCATTTTAGTGAAATTTTCAGGACTTATTCACAAATGAATTAAATTAATTTTTAATTTTTTTTTTTAGAAATGTTTGATAAAAATATGTTTTTTTTTTTCTTTTTTTTTTTTTTTACATCTGTTATCCCTTTCTCTTACTGAATTTTATGAAATTTCGAGAAATTAAAATTCCACTCTCTTCATATTTATATCAATTAAAAGCAGCAGTCCTGGGAGAATTTAAATCATCAATTATTTTTTGTCAAATTTACCGAACATCTGCTCGTAAAATGAAAAAAAATGCAAAACTACGACATTATTTAATAAGAAAAGGTTTGAATTTCTTTTATAAACAAGATATATTAAGGAGGCACGGATTGAGGAATCGGAGAGCCGAGTTCGAATTCCAGTCGAGTCCATTGCATTCATTTACGTGCTAATACCCTTGGAAAAGGTATGAATCCTCCTTTTCTCCCCCAGTAAATAGCAGTACAGGCTTTCGCTGACCACCGAAATAGATGGCAACTGGTCTACCTCAGAAAGAAATGGCAATCTACTGCATGAAAAAAATCTGCCTCGTCAGTACATGATTGCCTAAACGTGTATCACGCATGGCACATAACTTATATGATATTAAGGATACTATTATTTAAAAAAAAAATTCGATAAATAATTAATTTTTACAAGTTCTCTCTTTTTTTAAAATGTTATTTGCTTTTTAAATCTTAAAATTCTGTATTAATTTCACACTTTTAGATGATATTTTTATTATACAAAAATATATTTACTAATCATAAATGGAAAAGCTTAGTACAAATTATCAAACAGCAACGTTTTTCAAGGATTTTGAATTTTTGTATGTGTATAAACGGGCCGATTTTTGTAAATACGGGTGTTCATCAGTGGCGTTGCTGTGGGGGCGGGCGGACAGCCCCGGGTGCCAGCACAGGAGGGGTGACACAATGTCACCCCCAACAAAATTTTTCAACCAGGCTAAGGTGCCAAAAATAGTCTGAAAACAGCGGTGGAGACACAGGGTTTCGCAGGCGGGCATATGACCCCCACAGAAATAATTTATGACCCCCCAGTTTTGTCCCCCCGTCAGAAATTTTCTAATAAATTGTCAGGAAATTTGTGAGTAGGAAAAATAGCAATATTTTCAGCTTTCATGTGTTTCAGTTGCTACAATCTTGGTTACTAACAAGAGACATTGTTGTAACATTTTATCGGATGATATGGTGTTTTAACTCTGCATCATTAATAACAACAAAACGAAATACGAAGCCAAAAGTGCAACAATTTCAGTCTTGCCTGTGTATCAATTCGCTGAGATACAATTTTCCATTGAGTGAGCGATATACTTTTGAATATATCTACTAGTGTTGGGACTATTAATCGGAATCGGATTTGAGAATCGGAAAAATCGGAACTTTTGGGTGTATCGGAATCGGAAAAATTTGTGCCTATTTTCCGATTCTAAAAACGATTCTTTTATATTTTTAACTTAATTTTCCATTATTGGTACTAATGATAAATATTTATTATTTTTAAATTATCACTAAAACTAAAACCATAATAACATCAAAATACGATGTAAATTTATTTTACTTGTATAAAGAAAAACAAAAAAAAATAAACTTTGCATAAATTCCCTCGGTAACCTTTAAAAGAATGCAGTTGATTTAAAATGTTCCGAAAAATGCTTAAAAATTAAATAGAACATTTTTGTCAAGAAAAATACTTTCAAACATCATTGATAATTAAATGGTACCCAGAAAATGATGCAACGGAAAATTGGACACCAGAAAATTAGCAACAGAAAATTACGTCAACCATGAACCAGTCGAGACTGTCGGATCTGGCTGTGCTGTCCATTGAAAACGAGCTTACAAGACAAACAGATTTTGAGCAGTTTGCCACAATGAAAACAAGAAAACATTAATTCTAAGACCATATTATCGAATGTCATTCTTTTGTGTATTGCCGTGTTTTGTATTTAGTTGTTCTGAAAGTGAACAGTTGCATTTTTAAAATCTTTTGATTTGAACTGATTATTTTGTGGTATTGGATTTTGTCTTGGATCATACATGTAACGTACCGGTCAGTAGAGTAAAGTAGAGGTAGAGCATGTATGAAAATTTAGCTACAGCTAACCATTAAGCATAGGGTGAATCGGGGTCATTGGGGTGACATTTGAGCGGACCGCCCCGGGTGACGTTTACTCTAGCTACGCCACTGATGTTCATACACGATATTATCAGAAAATAAGGGTGCTAATTATAGTAATTTTAAAGCTAAAATTTCTAAAATTCAATAAAAAATTAGATTACGAATTTTTAAGATCACTGAGTACTTAAAAGTTATATATAAAAAAAGTATTCACGCTATATGCAATTATTTTTTACGGCTAAATCTCCTAGAGAACAAGATTAGATAAATATCCATCTGTCATCAATCTGTCAAACACGTCAAAAGCTTAAATAAACAGCTACCGTTGTGTTACAAAAATACATTTCTGCGATATTTTAAACTCAAAGTAAATAACATTTGTTTCAAATTAGATTAATTATACTTTAAATTAGCTAATATCCTTCAAATGAAATTTCAGATTTAGTATATTTTATTTTTGGAGTTCTTTTTTGTAATAAAAAGAATTACATTGCAATAAATCCGAGCTACAAAATGGCGCTAAGATCACTTTTTAGCTAAGATCACTTTTTAGCTAAGATCACTTTCAGTTAATTTAAATTAGTTTTGAAATAGAGCAAAGTATTTTGCTTATTGGAAATATTAAATTTGATCTATTGAAATTAGAACTAGAATAAAAGCTTCAAAAAAGACTTTTAATTTTTAAAATTCGTTTTAAACCTTAGCTATTATGAATTAGTGGAGGTATCTACTGTAAATGTTATTTTAAAGAATACACGTATTTGATTCCGCATCCCTGTTTTTTAATTTTTTTTAATCAGTGAAATTAATGTCCCCCTGCCAAGACCGAGAAGTCCTACTAAAGAAAAATGTACCCCCAAAATGAATGGAACTTGCATGTCTTTTTGTCTGCGCACACAAAAAAGCTGACTTAAGCGTGTGTACACTGATGGAAAATAGAGTTACAACACACTGAGGGCAGATCGATTTTGGAAGCGTGATATGGCACTCAATTTGAAAGTTGCGGTTTTACCTGATAAATAATGACACAAAATATATTTTTCTAAATTGTTTAAAGATCAAGTTTAGGTTCAAAATCGTAGTGTTTGAATTTTATTCTGGTGGTCAGCGAAAGCCTTATAGCATAGCCTTATAAAATTTATAATTTACTGAAGCTTTACAAATTGTATATGGACACGAAACAAGGTACAAACACATTATTACTAAATCATTGTCCCATCAAATATAACCTTCTTTTACTTCAAATGGAAATTATACTCAAAATTTTAGCTATATTATGATGTAATATGTTATATAGTGCAGTAGTTTTAGTGTGATTTTCAATAAACAATGCAAATTTAAAACATTTTGCCTTATAATTTGTGCCTAGCAGTATTATAGTGCTATATAGCACATTTATCTATTTTTTTACTTTTATTAAATCACTCCTCCTCCTCTTTTGTCATGACCAAACTGATCGTAGAGGAGACATGAGCGACTACGATGCAGCCAGCTGTCGTCAACCAGATCTGTTTTCTGGCTCGCAAAACAACGGTCGATTCTTTGATGTTGTCTGTGCAGGTTTTTGGACTGCACCCCCAATCGGACTGTTGAAGAGGACCGCACTGCTGGAGGTCATGTACAATGCCTCGGTGGTTTGGATGAGGTTCTCCACAACGCATTCCCCCGGTCTACTATAGAAAATAATGCCAAACTTTTTCGAAGACCTTCTTGAAATCTATAAAGTTATGGAACACATCCCTCTGATGTTGCAGTTGTTTCTCCATCATAATGCAGTAATTGAACATCTGCTCCACAGTACTTCTGTCTGTTTCAAATCCAGCTTGCTCTTCCGCTAGATGTTCTTCAGCCTCTTTCCTGAGTCTGTTTAAAATAACTCGTAACACAATTTTACCGGTGTAGCTAATGAGGCTGATTGTCCTGTAGTTCTGTCACTAGTGAAAGTTTCTTTGGGGAAATGGGGATGGTGAGCGATTGAGTCCATTCTATTTATTATGATCTAAAAAGGATCTAACAAATCTTTGAGTAACTTTTTTGTAATTTTTTACACTTTTTTTTACTCATCAAATACAGTAAAAAATTTCATATTTTGCTTGTGGTGATTCATAATTAGAATTCTGGTTTGAATACATTTTCCACTCAATGTATCTAACACAAAAATATCAAGTTTATTTGGATTTTTTCTAGAAATAGTAAAGTTTTGAAGTCCGTCTGTAAGCAAAATCCTTCGGAAATTAATTTCTGTACAGTTTTCACATTATTTGAAACCTAAATGCTCAAAAATTAATAAAGTTTATGAATCTAATTTTTGTGGTCAGTACTTATCACATAAAAGTCCATCGTTCTCATCGAGTGCAATGTTGATTTTCTAAAAATATGGGAAAAATCAACCTGACCTACTGAGTGTATTTAATAGAAATTCTATGTTCCAACCCCTATTCTCTGTTCATTTCCCTTCATCTCCTATACTAAATTTGTTATAACTGATTCATACACTGAGGTATTTGAAGTTTCGTATTTGCTAAATCTACATACTGAATTTTTTTTTATGATAGATCCAGGTTACATGCGATCAATGCTTTCATTCCAATCCCAGATCAAAGTTTCTGTATTGGAAAATCCTAATTCTTGGATCACTTGATAGAAGATGAGGATTTTCTGTCCAAAATCATTCTTATCCCAACTCTGAATACCAATGTCATCAGCATATCCACCCGGTGAACCATATAAACGTAATTACACACTTTGTAAGATAAGTCTATGAAGCATTAAAGAGAATTCATTGAAAAGGACTAATGTGCTATTTCCCTAGGTAGGCTTCTTTTTTCTTTTTTTTAAGAACATGGCTCTATTTCTTAAGTTAATGATTTGGTTTTTTAGCAGTTTGCGATGTTGGGCAAAAATATTCCAAGCACAGCCTATTCTCTGTTCAAGTTCCTTGTGTCTGCTGCTAAATTTGTTATAACTGATCCATACACTGAGGTATTTGAAGTGTTTGGTATTTACTAATTCCATGTTCTGATTTTTTCCCCTGATGTATTCAGGCTATATGCAATTCTTCCAATTCCAGATCATTTTTTTTATTTTGGAAAATTTATTTTAAGTCCAATTTCTTGGAATCCTTGGTTCAGGATCATTCTTTTCCCAGCTATTAATACTTATGCCCTCGGCATAGCCCTCTTCATCATCAGTACATTTGCCTCGGGAAAGAAAGCCGGATCTTCTATTAGTTGATTCATTTAGGATGCGGCATGGAATGCTTAAAAGATCAATGCCTATCTCCTTACACCTATGCTTGTAAATGGGCAGGGCACAGTTTAGGAATAGATTAAATAGACTGGTGCTCTCATTTCCTCATTATCGTACTCCTGATGAAGTTTGAAATGTTTCCGCATTGAAGTCCGCTCCTGACATTCTAAGATTCTGTGGACCGACACATTCGCTGGAATCGGAACTTAGAAGGCGGTTTCTAAACATAACATATATAGAGATACATACCTGTTGTGTATAACAGGTGTCAAAAGTACTCAGGACTCATATTAACAAATTATATCCTAGTCGGGCGTTTATCCAAGTTTGTTTTCTCGCCTGCATCATTATAATCTGTCCCATGACCGGGTGTTGTTGTAGGGTCGTTTCGTAACTGGGCAACTAACCATTTCACTCCACATATCTGGGTTGATATTCGTTCATGTATAGCGTGTTTTGAGGAAGTAGATCTGGCGAAGATCGTCCCTTTTAAAGTGTGATTCAATCCCCCGCCCCACAAGACCTCAAGTGAAACTCATATATCTCTTACTAAGGATGCTGGAAGAATGATTGGTGTATCTAAGTCTCCCTGCTATACTTTATCTTTACAAGAGCCAGATCAGACCAAAATGGACGTCCTGGGTAAGACGATAAACTACGTCCAACAGCAAGGACTCTGATCAGGAGGTTTTGAGAAGCGTAAAACCACCCCTTAAATGATGGTGTTCTCAGGTTCACTCTGATCCAGGGTGGTAATACCTGTTAAGCTCCCTAAATCCTAGTGAACCCCTAAACTGGGATCAAAACTCTATGAAAGTGTAAAAATAAGTTTTAATACCAGAAATACTTTTTTGTAAAAAATTATCAAAAATACATTATTACCAGCAATATATTTTTTGAAAAAAAAAAATATTACCAGAAATAAAAAATCTTTTCGGCATTAAATAACCCATTGAGGTTGATATGCTGTAAAACAAAACAAACCAGACCAAACCAAAAAAGGAATATTGAATATTCTGTATCTGGCATGGAACTGCCCAGTCCTCATTTGCCTGTCTACACGTCCTTGTGGATGATGAATTATTCTCGACCCTACAACCACTTTCCCATAGACGAAACTTTGCATGCCTCTCGCTGCTCTATCACTATTTCCATGGCACATGTTCAACAAGTTACATTCCTCAATCCCACCATCCCTGACCTTTATAACTGGGACTCGCCAAGCTATATACACGAGGTTGGATCATCTTCATTCCGTTCATATTCCATTAGTAAGGAGTAAGTTCCACTCTGGCAGATTCTTCCCAAGAACTACGGCGGGATTTTTTTCCCCACTCACTGAAATCTTGACCTCTTCAAGTCTAGAGTTAACCATTATCTTTCCGGCCTAACCTCATGTACTTCACCCCTGCGTGTAACACCACGCAGTAACCCTGTACCTTGAGGGGGTTCTTGGTTCTTGGGTGAACATTAGTATAAAAGACGCCAAACAGCAACCGATATCCTTGAACATGAAGACTCGTTCTATGGCCATTGATTCCATCGGACGATCCTTCCGTCCTGACTGTTCACTTGAGCCCTACGCCAGGCCACGATGTGTCCTTACTGCACTGGCGGTATACACATATATGGAACCCAGCCTCTGGAGAATGTTTCCGATCGTATAGATGACGGATACTATTCCACAATACATTATTCCACATCTTTTGCATTTTTGATGCGATTCGGTGACAGTTATAAGAGGACTAGCTAAACGTGTCTGGCGTAAACCTATCATGTCTCATTGGCAGGGAGCAGGTCTACGATTGTACCAACCAAGGAAGTTGAACCTCTTTTATAGCAGGGTGCATAAAACAGTCATTATGTGCGTCTACTTTATCCTGCTGGAACACTCACTTCCGGATGCAGAAAGAAGAGTAGAACGGTTTGAACAATGTTTTGGGGTGTATTTAACGCTATTCAGTCTTCTCTTCAAAGACGAGTGAGGGTTGTTGCTTATGGCGCCCACAACAATAATATTAGGCCTATGTCTTGAGCGAATATACTCTGGAATATATCACTCCCAAAGTCTACATCATGCATCACTTGCATAAAGCTACAACCCATTCTCGACTCAGGTGGAGGGCATTCAATGAACCAATTGACCCTCTCGGGATACAACTGCAGACTTACACGAGCCTGTTGAGGTTAAAATTGAAGTTTGCCTAAAAGCACACGTGCCCGTAATACTAATAGATTTAAACGATGTCTAACGGTCCGTGTTGACACTCCTGAAACTACATTTCTTCTGATCTGTCCTATGGACGCCACTGAGTTTCCCTCTGGTGTTCTTAAAATACGTCGTAAAGATTCCTTTATTTTGTAGGTTTTATTTAATGTTGAGAAATCACTACACTAAATAGTAAAGAGGCCGATTTAGCTTAAATTGTCCTTTTCCTCTTACTACATATTAGGCTGTGTCATGAATATTTTCATTAATTTTATATTTTTGCTTTACTATCAGTTTTACAAACTAGGTTTTTTTTTACACGTCTGATCTTCCATAGGAAAAATAGCTAACGTTTGATTTTGCCGGAAATGTGCGCGATCACTCGGTGGAGAGAAGGGCCGTATTTTCCTTTTACCAAAGAAGTGCTGGTGGTGGAGAGGAAGCAAGAAATTTCTTTTATGAAAAAAAGGGGTCACTATTCAAAAAGTTTGGGAAGGCCTGATGTAAGCAATGCAGTACCTACGTAAGTAATTACAAACACGTGTAACCCAGTCCGTTGGTCGAAAATAGATATTTGATGAAGGAACACCCCTCCATACAAAAGCACACACACACGCATATATCTATATCTATATGGGTGTGTGTTGTGTGTCTGTGTTTACAGAGAGAGAGAGAGAGAGAGAGAGAGAGAGAGAGAGAGAGAGAGAGAGAGAGAGAGAGAAGGAAGAATGAGAAAGAGGCATAATTCCGCGCGTAAACATGAGCAAAAACATCGTAAGATATATGAAGAATGCAAAGGGGTGCACTGTAATGAAATGCACATAAATCCACAGTTAGGAGATATATTCATACATATATCTATCTATGATGGTTTTATCTAGAATAGTACCCGTCAAAAATGACGGATTAATTATGTATGGAAATGCGCTTCTGTCTCCGGATCTCCACGCTCAGATTAGAAACAAAAGATCGCAGTCTTGTTCACTGAGATGAGGATCAGTTGTCTCCTGGCCCTCTGCCTAGGATCAGTGTAGCATCTGTGCTTTCTCCTGATGATCAGTCGTTTCCCGGGCCTCTACCTAGGATCGATTTAGTATCTATGCTCTCTGCCGATGATCAGTCGTTTCCCGGGCCTCTACCTAGGATCGGTGTAGTATCTGTGCTCTCTGTCTATGATCTGTCGTTTTCTAGCCCTCTACGTAGCATCCGTGTAGTAAGAGAGCACTCTGCCAATGTTTAAACTGTCGTTACATGGCACCTCTTCTTTGCATATTCTGTGCTCTTTGTGACAAGTGTTACACACATATTTGCAAAAAGATAAGTGTGCGTTTGCATGCGCGTACATGTGTGTGTGTGTGAATGTGCATTAAGTTATGCATATACATGTATGTTATTTACAGTGAATTCCCTCATTCACCTAACAATCTGCGTGAAGATGACTTAAAACTAAATTTCACCCAAAACTAGCCTCGGGAGCCACTTCTCTTTATTTTTGTAGGTGGAATTGTGTTGTATTTAAGCTATTTATACACATATAAATAGACAAAGTATTTCAAAGTAACACTCTCAGAAGTGGATGCTCATATAACACGCACACACGTATACGAGGGCGTGAGCGTGCGCGCGGGCGCACGCACACACACACATATATTCTGTGTATAGGTTATTTTTATGGATACAAACGTAACTTAACGTAAAAAATGACAACATATTATATGCAATGGATTAAATCCGACAAACATTACGTTATGTTACGTTTCGGAGCAGAAATGAAATAACGTGAAAGGTTGTCGAATATGCGTGTTTATAAGCAATAATCTGAACTATTCCATGGGAAGTCCTCTGTGGCAAAATGGTTAGCATCACGCCAGGCCAAATGACGATTTCCGTATGGGATACAGGTTCAATTCGAGTCGGAGAAAGCATATTTTCTACGAAATTTCTCGAATATTCAGGCCCGTAAATGTAATTAATACTGTTTAATTAAAAACAGAACATTTACTCAAGTTATATCTATAAAAATAACGTATAAACAGAAAATATATTATAAATAAATATATTATACATATATATGTATATATAGATATATATACATATTATCTTGTCTCCCATGCAAGGCAATAAAGCCACTAAGACAAAAGCCGTTACTGAGTGTGAACGAATAAGAAATAGGGAAACATTATTAAGGAGGGGGAACAATAAAAGAAGAGGAATCAAGAAGACAGTAGATAACGATTGATGTTGCATTTAAATTTTTGAAGATCAAAGCTGGCTGGAAAGCAAGAGGCTGGAATAGAGTTTCATATATATATGCACACACACACATATATATATATATATATATATATATATATATATATATATTATAGGCCACACAACAGGATGTTTGGCACGCAGACTCACTCTACACCTTTATGACCATAGCTCAATTAGATCTCATTTAAATATTATTCATGGAGACCTACCGGACACTATTTGTAACATACTTGTTGACACCACTAATATAATAGCATCATCTACATGCAAAAAAAGGCTAAAAATAATGGAAGCGTTATTAATAAAAAAACAAAAACAAAACTTAATAATATTAACTTTGAACATGGACACAATATCTTGACCGTGATTTGAAAAATGAAAATATTTTATAAAACATACATACAACAAACTATTTCTTATTTTACAGTTAAAATATTTAATCCTTGAAAATGGCTAAATGTAGAGCCGAAAGCGCTTGGATGAAAAGAACATTCGGACAGTTTTATGTAATTTATCTTCTGAAAAGAAAAGATTATTAGACCGCACGAAAAATTGGATAAAACACTAAAAACTTGTCTGTCGTATTCAATCAAATTTACCTGAAAGAAGGATTGCTGCCTAAATACACACACACACACACACACACACATATATATATATATATATATAATGGACTCTCTGGTCTTTTTCGACGTGAGAGTGACTTTCAGTTCAATTTTTAAGTTTATGTTTCGTATGAGACAACAAACCTATATATTTAAGATTTAAGATTTAAAAGTGAAGCAGATAGTTTCATATTGTGCTCAATATTATGAAAAAACAGCAATAATAATATTATTTTTTATATATAAAAAAAAATGACTTAACTGTATTTTTACCCGATTCCGTAGTTTCGTGGTAGTAACTCCAATTTTCAAGGGGTTAATCCGTAAAATATGGTGGAAATATTTTATATACGGATTAACCCCTTGAAAAGTGGACGTATTACCACAAAACTGCGGAGTCGGGGAAAAAGTACATTAAGGTAATTCTTCTGTATATATAAAAATAATGTTATATATATATATATATATATATATGAGTGTGTGTGGTTAAATATATGGATGCATATATATATACATACATAGATACACACACATATATATAACTGTATCCGTGTGTTTGCATAAGTTTATGTATATCATACACAAACACATACACACACACGCGCGCACACGCACACACACGCATATATATATATATATATGTATATATATAGGCATAATACATACATACAGGAAAATACATGAATAAGCATAGGTTAATCATACACATTACGAAACATGCAGACAGGTTTAGTGCATATACTAATATATATATATATATTTAGACATATGAATGTATGCATGCACACTCACTCTCACACACCCCATATATATATATATATATATATATATATATATATATATGCCGATTTTAAAGGCAAAGAAAACATTTACAGAAATACATCATAGAAAGAACAACAAACATATCGTTAAGGACAAACACATGCATTTCTCTTCTCATATACATTTCCTACATTATATATATATATATATATATATATATATATATATATATATATATATATTCGTTGACTTTCGCATATGCTACCATTTGTATGTTTAACATCAGCATCCGGTGTTCAAATCAATGTGAAGGACAATTTTAAATGCCTAATTTCATAATCTTACATACTACTGCAATATACATACATATGTATCTCCTCTCTCTCTCTCTCCCTCTCACTCGCTATATATATATATATATATATATATATATATATATATATATATATATATATACGCACACACTCTTGAAGTAATCCAAAAGTAATATCTCCTATTTATTCCCACGGTAACCACAACAGAATATAACACAGTTGGATAGATTTAGTTTTCAGCTGAGAAATCATAGAAGCCGCCATCTGCGCTGTCCTTGTACCAGTGAGAAAGAAAACACTTCGTTCCTTTAGTTGAATGTTGTGTTGGCTCTTCCGGCAGCCACTACGATAAATACTGGAAATAGCTAAGGAGAGTATAATCGTACTCACATCCCTGAAGCCATGAACCCCTGACGGTATTTCTTAATGGAGACTACTTTGAGTTTCATTCCCAATCTAATCGTCAGGTGCTGATTGAAAACAGGCGCATAATTTAAATATTGATATAGGTAACGCACTCTAATTATAGTGGCGTAATCAATTTTATTTACAGGGATTGGTCAAAATAAAAAAAAATTCTTTAATAAAATTTCTCGAATATTCGTAACGAAAAAAAAAATAAACAAATATACTGTTTAATAATAAACGGAGCGCTTACTCATATATGAGCATCCTTCAGAAATAACATTTAAATTGATATATATTTATATATATATATATCTATGTATATATATCGGCTCAAAGCGTATTCAAATGTAAACAAATGACGTCACATTATGAAATGGACAAATTCTAACAATTATTTTAAAGACATTTTTATGTTTTTACATTCTTTTTATCGATACAAATATTTAAGTAAGTGTGAATGTATGTGAGAGATACATGGAAGATTGTAGTTTAAAAGCAGGAAAATCGACCCTGTTGACCGAACGTTCCTCTGTGGCCAAATAGTTAAAGGCACGTCAGGCTATAGGCGGTTCCGTATAGAATACAGGTTTGATTCCTGTCTGAAGACGAATATTTTCTATGAAAATTTCTCAGACATTCACGCCGGTAAATGTTATTAATACTGTTTATTATAAACAGAGCATTTACATATATATTTGTATCTATAAAAAGAATGTATAAACATAAAAATGTCTTAAAATAATTGTCGGACTTTGTCCATCTCATAATATATATATATATATATATATATATATATATATATATATATATATATATGTATCTATGTATGTATGTATGTAAGTATAAATGTATAAAGACATTAGGAAAACTGTATTATTAGCCGACGCTAATAATACAGTTTTCCTATTGTCTTTTACCTTTATACATATTGTCTTTTTCTACAGGTTAACCCTGAGAAATTTTCTCTCTCTCTCACACACACACACACATATATATATAGTGTGTGTGTACACATAAACTGAAAAATAAGAAAGAACCGTTAGGTTAATAATCCGAATTTCTTTAGTATTTTTGTTTTTATTTTTTTAAAAAACAGTGCTCGGTACACATGTAGAACATATATTATAATTATTTTCTTTTAAATATGATTTCATTGCAACATAGGAATTACCATGCTTCAAAAACAGAAGCTAAAAACTTCCAATTCAATTATAGAAATTAAATTAAATTAAAGTACCTAGTTCTCTTTCATCCTAAATCAAATTTAACTAATATTACGAATGTATATGCTTATAAAGTTCATAAAAATTTCAATTTCAGTTAGTTATTCCAAAATTTACTAGTTACTTTAATCTAATGTAGCGATGGGATCATATTTTAAAAAAAAAGCAATTATAATATATATATATATATATATATATATATACATAGATAGATAATGATAAATTATCTCTTCAGACTGAAATAGAATCAATCCCTCCAGATAGATATACTGCAAGAATAGCTAAAAAGGAAGAAAGTTGAAAAAAAAAAAAAAAATAAAGGAAAAAAGTATTAATGATAAAAAAGGAAGAAAGAAAAAAAAAAAAAAATTCAAAAATTTTCAAAATTAAGGGATGAAAGAAAGAGAGGAGGGGTAGGAAGAGGGAGAGAGAGATAGAACGAAAGAAAGGAAAATAAAAAAGGAAGAAAAACATATTAATTAAAAAAAAAATATTAATTAAAAAAAATATTAATTAATTATTTATTCATTGTTTAAAATTTGATAAAGATTATACAAAGCAAATTGGAGTTATTAAGGTCTATATGATTTCCACAATAACTTCAGGCGAACTGTTGATGTCTGTTGTATTTTAAATCAGCCCATCGAAATCAGAGATTGAGGGAAGTGTATCCTCTAAATGTAAGGTTTAAGGTAATAGGATATATATATATATATATATATATATATATATATATATATATATATATATATATATATATATATATATATATATTGAACAATAAAAAATATTAAAAAATTAAAATCTTCAGACACACTTGGTTGTATATTAATATTCTTTGGTTTTTGTTATTATTTCAACATGGCCATCATATATATATATATATATATATATATATATATATATATACGTACACACCCGCTAGCGCGCACACACACACACACACATATATATATATATATATATATATATATATATATATATATATATATATATATATATATATATATATATATATATATATATATATATCAGTGATATTAAGATAACAATATATATTTTTATATATCAAGAATAGTATTAAAGAAATTGTAATACGGAATGGAATAAGTGGTGCATTTCATCCGTTAGGGCTTCATGAAGTTCTAACGAATGAAATGTGATTTTATTTCTATTCATTATTTTTAATAAAGGGTTTTCCAATAACTTGAACCAATTTTAAATGTGAAATCAGTTATCGAAGCCTATTACGAAAATGGACGTTTTAAACAGAAATGCATTTCGCATACTTTGCGATTTTTTGAGTCAACATAATCGACCAGGCAGATTGCAATTGGAAACGATGTAACGTTGTTGTGGAGAGGTTCAATTCCTGTTCGCGATGAAGAATAAAGGATTTTTTTGGCCACGTTCTCGTGCACTGCAGCAATGTTTTCAGCTGAACGGCGTAAACGAGCACGCAATGGCGTTTTCACATTTGCCACCGACCCAATTTGTTTGAATTTATGGACAATTTTTCTAATTGCGCTCTTGAAACTTTAACACGTTGCTTGATTATTAATCTTTCCATGGTTGAAATTGCCAAGGACTTAAGTTGTTAAATCTGAAAGAAAAAGAAAAATAATCAATAGACGCTTAAACTTAATTCACATTTAAAATCCGTTCAAGTTATTTGGTACACCCTGTATTTCGAAAAATAAAAAATAGAAAATAAGATATTTGAAAAAGAAAATCCGGAGATATTTGAAAAAATCCGGACTTATATTATGGTAAGATTAACTTTTGTCTTTATCCATATTGTCTTTTTGCAGATATATTTTTAGTTATATCTGAATTCTTAAATCCTCACACAGACATACGTATGAGCACATATTTTTCTGTAATAAGATTTCTTGAATATTCAGGCCGGTAGACGAAAATAAGTAAATATAATTTAATAAAAAGTAAAAATAATTTAATAGTTTAATAAATAAATGTAGCGTCTACTCAACTAAGAATAAACACTAAAAATAACGTTTAACTCGGATTATTAAATGAAAAAATCCAGCCCTATTTTTAGAATTCGCTTTGTTTACGTTAGGATATGAAACTGAGCGGATATGTCTATTTTGATGGATCGTCGTTATTGCATCAATGACGTATGGTAATTAATGGATCGTCATTATTTCATCAGTGACGTATAGTAATTGATGGGTCGTCATTATTGCATCAGTAACATATGGTAATTGATGGATGGTCATTACTGCATCAGTGACGTATAGTAATTGATGGGTCGTAATTATTGCATCAATGACGTGTGGTAATTGGTGGATCGTCATTATTGCATCAATGATATATGGCAATTGATGTATCGTCATTATTGCATCAATGACCAATAGTAACTGATGAATCGTAATTACTGCATCAATGACGCATGGTAATTGATGAGACGTCTTTATTGCATCAATGACGTATAATTATTGATGGGTCGTCATTATTGCATCAATGACGCGCAATAAAATGCCTAGATCCCTTCTTTCTTATCCTTAAGTAACAAGTCTCTGTTTATTGTTCCACATTAAGTATTGTTATATGTATCATTATCTGGATTGTTTTTTTTTTTTTCTTATTTGTTGTTCAGCATATTGTTTGCGTTGCACTGGCTGACATCTACCATAAAAGAGGGCCGGTTTCATGACCTGCACGTTCACCGGACATCAATCATTTGGATTTTTATCTGTGGGGGTCACCTAAAACAATTGGTTTATGCTGCAGGTATTAATAATGCAGAGACGCTTCATCAATGGGGGTCTGCAAAACCATTCGACAACGCGTTGAGCTGGCTAGATGTAACCGTAAATTCTATGCAAATAGCTTCTTTTCTCGCATTTCTCACTTGTGGAAATCCCTTCCAGCTTAATGCTTTCCAGACAACTTCTATGCAAATAGCTTCTTTTCTCGCATTTCTCACTTGTGGAAATCCCTTCCAGCTTAATGCTTTCCA
>OZ010610.1:54432174-54534674 GCA_963932145.1 Acanthosepion lycidas | reverse complement strand
TGTTGCTATTTTAGTTGAATTCAACAGCGCAAATTCCATTAAGGCAGTTCTTGTAGACAATACCGGTACAAACACTGGTTGTGGGGGGGGGCAGGGTTTGGAGAAAAAACTTAAAAGAAAGTTGCACACCATTGGCTGTTGACTTTATCACTTCCATTTAGAGCTGTTTTTAAGTACATTGGTGGAACTAGAAGAAACCCTACTACTTTTAATTGTCCTCTAGGGACATTTTGTGGAAATTAAAACTAAGAGTGACCCTCTGGATAATTTATATCTTACTGCAGGGACATTGGAAGATTTAAGTGGCAACCGGAGTCTACTCTTATAATATGCAGCAGGAATTTCCCAAGGGGAAAGCGAATCCTCGATTTGCCGCCTGGAATAAATCATGCAAGATGGATAACTTTTACCATCAGGTTAATGTGCTTGTGGACCAGAGGTGCTTATCCAACAGAACTCTACAGCCTTATAAAATTTATAATTGAAATATATGGAGTTGGATTGAAATGAAAAAAGGATAATAAATTCCATAACGAACAACAATGCCTTCAGCATAATCCAGATAATAAATCAATAGTCGACTGAAATATATAAGGTTGCATTAAAAAAATGACAGCACAATTTTTGGTTTCCGAAGTAGCGAGCCACCAGAGAAGAGATTTCAAAAATTAAATTCAGCAACACATTGATCGAATTAAATTTACCTTCCATAAAATAGAGGTTTCTCAATTAATGAGCTCTAAGAGATTTTAATGAACGGATCACCACTTGCGATGCCGAATTTACCTGTATCTACGCAAGGTGTAGAAAGAGCAGTGGAATTAAATAATGAAGCTTCACAAATTATATATGGACAAGAATCAAGAATGTAACCCATTATTAATGAAATATTATGATATAAATAAGAGCTCCATTTTCTTCAAAGAGAAATTATACTGAGCAATTTAGTTACATTATGGGGGCGCGGTGAAGTAATGGATAGCGGCTCAGATTAAGGAATCGGAGAGCCGAGTTCGAATTCCGGTTGGATCCATAACGTGCTAATACCATTGGGAAAGGTATGAATCCGCTTCATCCTCCAGCTATGGGTAAATAACAGGTCAGACAGGGTTCTACCGCAGAAAGAAATGGCAACCTACTGTCAGTTATGTATCGAAACCTACTTGTCAGTCATGTATCAAAAGATCGCCTCAGCGTTTATAACTGATGTTCTAAAATTACTGCAGTAATTTTAGTGTGATTTTCAATAAAGAATGCAAATTTAAAATATTTTGTTTTATAATTTGTTCCCAGTAGTATTAGGATGTTATATACAGTTTTATTTATTTATTTTAGTTATAACCTATCAAATTGTACAAGATCTTATTCCTTGATTAACTTGTTTTTTGTAATCTTTTATCATTTTTACACAATTTTCAGTTATTAAATACAGTAAAAAATCGCATATTTTACTCGTGGTGATTCATAATTAGAATTCTGGTTTGAATATATTTTCCATTCAATACAAAAAATATCAAGTTTATTTGGATTTATCGTTGAAATAGTAAGATTTTGAAGTCGGTTTGTCAGCAAAAACCTACAGAAATTAGGTATTTCTGTAGATTTTTTCAGACGATTTTACAACCAAATGCTCAAAAATTGCTGCAAGCGATGAATTTAATTTTTGATGGCAATACTTATTACATCAAGTCCCAGCTTTCACCTTGAGTGCAATGATGATTTTCTAAAAGATAAACCTTCCCGATTCTTATAGTTTGAAGCTAAGAGGAAAAATTTAGTTTTTTCTATAGTTCTCACTTTGAGCAAAAGTTGGGGAAACTTCAGTTCCTAAGCAAGGCAATAATGACACTAAGACACAAGGAGTTCTTGTGAGAGAGAATAGAAGGAACCGGAAACCCAATCCTAAAAAAGAAACAAGGGATAACCCACTACTCTTATTCAAAAGACCGGGGAGGAGAATGAACCGGAATTTTGATTATCTGCGTCAGTTACAGACTAATTTCTCCATCTCTTGTTTCTGTTATCAAAATTTGGTAGCATAGTAATTGTGGGTTCAGTTCTTGGGTCGGGAGTTACAGGCTTATAATCAGTGGGAACATAGGAACAACTTACTAAAAAATAAAAAAATAAAAAATAAAATAAACAAAAATATATATCCATACTCATGAACATCGGAACGAGAACAATATACTACCGTAGATTAAATAAAGGGTTTAATCTGAAATTTCCTGTAGGTTATTCAGATCGACATAAAGATAAAGAAGCCGAAGGTCACAACAGCCGAAACGTTTTGATAACAAGAACAAAGATCAAGAACATTAGTCTTACATTCGGACTAATGTACATAATGATAAAACCATCATATTAAAAATTCCCTTAAGCTTACCCGAGACAACAGACACCTGAAGAAGGCCGGAGGGGACAAGTTCCGAAACGTTTTGATAACAAGAACAAAGATCAAGAACATTAGTCCGAATGTAAAGAATGTACATAATGATAAAACCATCATATTAAAAATTCCCTTAAGCTTACCCGAAACAACAGACACCTGAAGAAGGCCGGGGGGGACAAGTGCCGAAACGTTTTGATAACAAGAACAAAGATCAAGAACATTAGTCCGAATGTAAAAAATGTACATAATGATAAAACCATCATATTAAAAATTCCCTTAAGCTTACCCGAGACAACAGACACCTGAAGAAGGCCGGAGGGGACAAGTTCCGAAACGTTTTGATAACAAGAACAAAGATCAAGAACATTAGTCCGAATGTAAAGAATGTACATAATGATAAAACCATCATATTAAAAATTCCCTTAAGCTTACCCGAAACAACAGACACCTGAAGAAGGCCGGAGGGGACAAGTGCCGAAACGTTTTGATAACAAGAACAAAGACCAAGAACATTAGTCCGAATGTAAAGAATGTACATAATGATAAAACCATCATATTAAAAATTCCCTTAAGCTTACCCGAAACAACAGACACCTGAAGAAGGCCGGAGGGGACAAGTGCCGAAACGTTTTGATAACAAGAACAAAGACCAAGAACATTAGTCCGAATGTAAAGAATGTACATAATGATAAAACCATCATATTAAAAATTCCCTTAAGCTTACCCGAGACAACAGACACCTGAAGGAGGCCGGAGGGGACAAGTGCCGAAACGTTTTGATAACAAGAACAAAGACCAAGAACATTAGTCCGAATGTAAAGAATGTACATAATGATAAAACCATCATATTAAAAATTCCCTTAAGCTTACCCGAAACAACAGACACCTGAAGAAGGCCGGAGGGGATAACTGTCGAAACATTGTAATAGTAGCAATAAAGATATGGAAATTATGTAAACAATGATTTGGGCTAATTAGCAAAATAATTAACATCTCTGAATAACAGCAAAATCTTTCTGTAAAATATTTTTGGAACATGTGCTGGTAAAAAATAATAAAGAAACGGTTATTCGATTGTAGCGCTATTAAAGTGAAGTCTGAAAAAAAAGTTAATTCTCACGCCATTTTGAATGTATTGTTGATAATCAATGAAGTGTGAAAACCTGAGACATCGGCTAGGAATCAAATGTGTGCAATGCACTCCATTGTTTAGTGAGTGTCAAATGTCCGCGGGTGATGACATCGAATGTCTTCTTGTCAAGATTTTGAAGTAAACAAAGGTATTTTTCATGAAGTCAATACTTTACATAGACTCCCTAAATAGAATGCTTAGTGATTAAATATTAGAACCACCGTTTGAACTGTGCTTTTAGAGCATTCTTTTCTCTTAGATCTAAATGGTGCTGATATTTTTCGTCTCTCGGCAGTTGGTATCATGACAGCAGTGTGTGTGCGTGCGTGTGTGTGTGTGTGAAAGCGGAAAAGAGAGAGAAAGAGAAAAAAGAAAGCGAATTAAGGGAAAGGAAAGGAGATAAAGAGAAAGAGAGAGGAAAAGAGAGAAGCAGAAAAGAGAGAAAGCGAGAGAAAAAGAGGGAGAAAATTACAAAAAGAAAGAAAAGAAGAGATAAAAAGAGAGAGAGAAATGAAAAGAGAGAGAAAATTCCACTGAGAGAGAAAGAGAGAGAGAGAGAGAGAAAACGAGAAAGAAAAAGTAGAGAGAGAAAACCGAGAAAGAGAGAAAAGAGAAAAGCATGAGAAAGACAGAGAAAAAGAGAAAGAACGAGGAAAAAGAGAGCAAGAGAGAGAAAGAGAAATAGAGAGAAAAAGAGAAAGAGAAAAAGAGAAAAAGAAAATAGAAAGAAAGTGTGAGAAAGAGTGAAAGAGGAAGAAAGTGCGAGAAAGAGAAAGATAGAGAAAAAGAGAGAAAAATAAAGAGAGAGAGAGAGAGAAGTGAGAAAGAGAAGGAAAGATAGAAAATGTACGATTGTTTCCGTGCCTTCGTACACAAAAAACAAAAACAAAAAAACAATTGGAAATGTGACACGTACTCATTGTCTTCTTCTTCTTCTTCTTCTTCTTCTTCTTCTTCTTCTATGTGACTTGTCCGTTCGGGATGCAGGCAATCATAGCTCTCCAAAATTTCCTGTTCTTTGTAGGTCGTAATAAATATTGTCTTTTAATGATCTCTTCCCCATCCATTTACACAATCTCACTAGGCAGGCTATGCGTTGATCCGCCGAGCTGTCCTGTTAGTATCAAATTTTCCAAGCCTCCTTCCTCATTATGTGCGCTATAAATTTCAACTGCCTCTTTTTGGTGTTAAATACAGGTTACGATGGATAAACTGTCGTCTAAATTACACCAAAATGAAAATAACACTGACATCTGATTTTAAAATATCTTGAAATACGAAAGAGTAGATTTCTTAAATAAAATCGCCATTGGCTTCAACCACGGCCCCCCGACGACTTCGGAATCCCCTGTAACTCTTCTTGTTTATGTTGGTGAATGCTACACAATCCTTGCCCCCAGGAGGAGGAGTTTTGTTGTTCTCTCGCTCAACTGCGCCCCACACAAGGGGTTGTAGTGTGGGGAGTTAGGTGGCCAGATGAAAGTCGTGATATGGTCATGGAAATTGTATGAAAGTAATGACTGGGTTTTCCTGCTTGTGTGGTATGGTGCAGAGTCCCGTTGCTAGCCACCCACTTGACCCAGGGCAGCATAACTTCTTCAGGGCACTTGATTTAGGCTTTTGTGTTGAGTTTGAGGCCCTCACCAACAAATTCGGGAGTTATTTTCTTATCAGAACGATCAGAGTGATTTTTCGAGCTATCGTACCTTTGTAACCACCATGAAACTTGTTTAATTCTTTCCAAATCCTCTGCACTCAAATTGACGCATAAACACCCAGGAATGTTCGTATTGGATCTTCCGGAGCGAATTCCAACCAGTACGACATACCATTTCCAAATTTCTATCCGAGCTTTTTTTGTGCATGATTTTGGTGATTTTTTTCCTTACAGACGGTTCTCAATTGACCCTACTATACTGTGTAGTCGACAAAATCAAAAAATAAAATGGCAACAATTTACCTATCACACCCTGTAGAAGTTTCCTTTTTGTTTCCATTTTCTCTAAAACTTCCATGATATCCCCAGCATCCTTCTGTAGAACTACATTTCTGTTGCTTCAAGTCTCTTCTTCATCTGCGATGAGATTGCCCATCATTCACTGATATATGGGAGGACTGATATAACGTTAATATCTAGTAGTCTTTGTTTCTAACGAAATGCTTTTATTTCTTAATACAATTAGATAAGTTGATACAAGTATTAAAATAATCAACTTCTTTCCAACCTGCACTTTGTTGAGCGACCTGATGATAAACCATTTCTCTTATCTTTAGCTAAAATAAATTTGTCTCCTCTCCCCGAGCATATTTTGAACCACAGAAGTATTAGGTTGGTGCAAAAATGATGCCTTTTTCTCACATATGTTACTATGTGAGAAAACGACATTATTTTTGCACCAACCTAATAACAACGTGTAAAACATAAGCAAAAAAAAAAAAAAAAAAAAAAAAAACGCTATTCGTAAAAAAAAAAACCAACAACATAGAGATCCCATTGAAACGAACATCAAGGTAAGTACGCGTTATATACTGGATATATAGGAATAAAGTGGTGTTGCCGACACTGGAGTTTGAACACAGATCGCTGGAGAGCAAGCACATGCAATCTCATTTTGAATAAGTATATCACATGATGGTAAAGGAAATGTATATATAGGAATTAGCGTGGCGTCTAAGTGTTCACTCTTGCGATTCTATCACTGTACGGATCGCTATTTTTATACTATTTCCCTATTCGGATCACTATACGGATTAGTATTCGGTGGTTACTTTTCGAGCAATTATTATTACGAGCAAGTACTATTAGTGCGAGCGTTATACGAAGGCGTCTGACACCAGTATTGTTCAACGGTTTACTATAAGTTGTATCTGCGATTACAAAGTCTCTACTACTACTACTACGAGCATTACGAAAAAGACAACGAGTAGTCGTTGACATTGCAAAAGTGGCAACAAGTGTTCCTTGACATCACAAAATATACGTAAAGAAATTAAAAATAATGCTGATGGAAATAGGGTGATTGAAAAGTAAGTGACCATTTTAAAATACTTATAATTTATTTATTAACTATAATTTTTTACAAGAAATGGATATGAGAAGAAAGCGTTTAGCATGAGGTTTTATTTAAAATTCGATATGGCCACCAGATGTCGCTACCAACTTTTCGAACCGCCCAGGAATCGCGTCAAATGATTTCACCAGGAACTGTTGTTGTATGGAAAACATAACTTATTGTATTCACCCTTCAGGTTTTTCCAAAGTCTTGGTTTGGTATAGTAGACTTGCTCATTTAACCAAACCCAAAGGAAAAAGTCACAGGTTGTTAAGTCAGGACTCCTGGCTGGCCACCCATACATAAAATAAGGGCAAAAAATACAGATAATCGAGATGTCATTCTGACGGGCAATGATTTGAACAGACAATCGATATATCGAACTGCATGAAAGTATTTACTGAATAGGAGAGCATAATGAAAATCGAAAAAGAAGAATAAAGAAAAAATGCAGATACGGTGGTAGAGAAGTTAAAATAAATAAATGGTACATCGACCACCACATAATGGTCAGAGCGTTTTAGAAGTTCATTTTTGTCGATGTTCATAATCTTTTGGAATTGTATATTCTATATATACAGGGTGACTGAAAAGTAACTCCCCATTTTAAAAAAACGTAATATATTTATTAATTATAATTTTTTTTACAAGAAATGGATATGAGGAGAAAACATTTAGCATGAAGTTTTATTTAAAATTCGATATGGCCACCAGATTTCATTACCAGCTTCTCGAGACGCCTCAACTGATTTCACCAGAAACTCTTGTGACAAGTTGAAGACATAACTTCTAATGTGAACGATCTTTTCCTTACCTTTATAGTACGTACTACGCCAGAGCTACATGGAGATTTGATTTCAGAGTTACTTTCTCCTAGACCGGTTGCCATCCAAGGCTATAGTACCCGGTCTGTTCTGCTATTTACCCATAGCCGGTAGAAGGGGAGATGATGATTCATACCTTTCCTAAGGCTATAAGACGTAAGTGAATGTAATGGATCCGACTGGAATTCGATCTCGGCTTGCTGATTCCTCAATCCAAGCCGCTATCCACCGTAGTATAATAGACTTGTTCCTTTAACCAACCCAAAAGAAAAAAAGTCACAGGTTGTTAAGTCAGGACTCCTATTTCGGCCTAATCTGGCTCTTGTAAATGTAAAGGATGGCAGGAGGGTACAGAAAACGGAACGGTACATAAAACCAATCATTTTACCAGCAGCTTTTGTGATTGATCGTATGTTTGAGTTTCACTTGAGTTTCATTGTTGCTTAGAAAAGGGCGTTGAATTGCTATTTGATATGAATTCTCTTGTAAGGCAGTGAATGCTGGACAATCTCCCTATGGATGAATAGAAAACTGGAGGCAACAGAAATGCGGTTGTACAGAAGGATACTGAGAATTACGTGAACCAAATAGTAACGAAAACGATTTATATGAAGTGTTTCACAATTTTTGAAGCAAAATGATCGAGCACTAATCAAGGACCACAAATGATAGAGTAATAGAAATTGCATTCATTGGAAGGTAAAAAGATAACATCTAAGGATTCCTAACCATTTAGTCTCAGACATGAACCAAAAATGTCAAGAGGAACCCTAGAGTACATGCTCCAGATGTCTGCAACGTGCAATGTTGTTGATTCCACGTGCACATTCCTCCTGGGTAATCACTTGAATCTTCTCAGTGATGGCCGCCTTCAATGCCGCAATGGTGCTAGGGTTGCCCTGGTAGATATTGTCCTTGAGGAAACCCCACAGCAAGATATCTGAGAAGTTCAGGTCAGGCGACTGAGGGGTTCATTTTACTTCTGCTCTGTGGCTGATGAGATATTCCACAAACTATTCACGGAAGCAATGCTATGGCAACATTAGCAGTTTGAGGAGGAGCATCATCCTGCTGTTCCTCCTCATCAAGGTTCTCGTGCACCTCGAGCTGCTTTGTTTCAGTAATTGTGAAACACCCTGTACTGAGAATCAAGAAGAGACAGCTGAAATTACTTAGACATATAATAAGGAAGGAGGGTTTGGAAAACTTAACACCCAAAGGGTATACGAAGTCACATGATATAGAGAAAGGTAGCTAGCCAACTTCCTGTCGGACTTGTGTGAATGGATGCCGGAATGAGGTGGGGGTGAAACAATACTGAGGGCAACAATGGATCGGAAGTGAACTTGGTCCGACTGGGTTACAGACATAGGCAGCCGTATAGTTGTTTCGGACTCATGGTAGCGGTTGATTGATTGATTTGTTTTTTACGGTTTATCAACCCTTTGAAACATATTTTGTAAGAATAATCTTTTTTGTTAATGAATATTTTATAATAGTTTGTTAGGATAACAATAATTTTTACAGATATAGTCATATTATTTGACACATACATGGGTGTAGAAATGGAGTCATACCATTCACAAGGGATAAACTTCTACTCCTGTTCAAATGACAATACGCCAATGCATTAAGTGTTCTCCGTAATAAAGTTCACCATAAAAATAGTATAGGAAATAAGGTAATTGAAAAGTTTTAATGTGACGAAGCTATTGGAAAGTATGCATAGAGTTCTTAGGTTAATGCTTGGTATTGTAGAAACTTGCGGTTTTGTGTAAAACTACTTCTAAGGTCTCCGTCTAAACTCTGAAATTTTAGTCACTATTTATTCATTTTTTTCTTAACAAGAGTAGATAGGTTCATCTATCGTCCGATTCACACTCCTTATCGGTCTTTCGAACAGAAATAGAGGTTCATCTCGCGGACTGGCGCTATAGAATCACAAACAAAGAGATGTAATAAATAACAGAAACCACATCAATTGAGGAATTTCAAACCAGCAACAACTACAATTGATGTAACAAAAACCTATCTATCTATCTATCTATCTATCTATCTATCTATCTATCTATCTATCTATCTATCTATCTTAGTTTGTTTCTTTCATTGTATCTATCTCAGTCTGTTTTTTTCTTTCTCAGTCTGTTCATATCTATCTATCTATCTATCTATCTATCTATCTATCTATCTATCTATCTATCTATCTTAGTTTGTTTCTTTCATTGTATCTATCTCAGTCTGTTTCTTTCTTTCTCAGTCTGTTCATATCTATCTATCTATCTATATATCTATCTATCTATCTAATAGCATAGTCAAAATGTTGACGTTCCCCACTATTACTTCAAAAAATAAAAATAAATAAATGTTAAGAAAAATTCCTTCATCCATAATGGAAATATCTATAACAATTAGGGGACACGAGAAAACTATTTTCCTGAAAAACCTAAAAGATTTTATAAATTTCAATTGACAGTAGAAATAGGCTGCTCAGTCAATGAATATCGAATGTTCCCACATAAGGAAACAACTAATATTACCATAACTCTAAGTTCGACTTAAAGAATGCTAATTTAAAGAGAAAAAGTGAAAAAAGGTATTGAAAGTGCACTAATTTCTGAATCTTCCGCAGTAAATTTAATTGATTTTGTTTAACTGCATATCAACGTCTATGTGTTATTTAATGCCAATATCTAAATATTTTGAACATAATTTTATGCCATCAACTACAGATAAAATATATTGCTGGTCATTTTGCTATAAATATGTATCGTTCGTAATTTTTTATATAAAAAATGCATTGCTCATATTTTTATAATTCTATAGCGTTTTTATTTGTTTGTTGGTGGGGGGGGCGTCACTATTTCCCTATAGCTGGAGCTCTAACAGATGCTACCACTCCGTGTCAGGGTAGACATGGGAACAACAACAATTAAGAGGTGGTTCCACGCTCCTCCAAACCTCCCTATCAAAAGCATTGCTGCCAGATGTAGATTATCGTCATACCCAGGACTCGTAAATTTAAGTCGCGGATCATACAACACATATCTTTTCCTAACAAAACTACTGCTGTGAAAATGTGGGACAAATAAAAAAAAAAATGAAAAAGCAAAAACAAAAACACAAAAAAAAAACAATATTACGAACAAAAATAACAAAAGCGATAGAAAGATGAATGTAATTTTTATAAATCTGTCACGAAAAACTTCCATCTTCAGCCTTTTCGAAGTAAAATTGTAACCGGCTCTTGTATTTTATCCCGATAAGAGCAGCTAGGTTTGTTCATCGTCCGGCTCACACATCTCTCTGCTCTTTTGAATAGGCTTTGCCTCGGTCTTTTGGATGGAAGTAGAGATCTATCCCTTATTTCCTGTTTAGGACTAGGTTTCTGGTTCCTTCTAAAGTCTATTTCAATTCTATTCTTCTAACGTCTGTGTCACAAACTCCAAACTTTTATTTATTATTTATATTTTTTCCTCAATAGGAGTAGATAGGTTCGCCTATCGCCCGGTTCACACTTTTGTATGGGAGTAGAGATTTATCCCTTATATCTTGTATAGTATTGGGTTACTAGTTCCTTCTAAAGTCGTTTCATTCTCCTTCACTCTCAGTAACCCGTTTAGCGGAATTATATCTTTGCTTGTGATAAATTGATTGAAAAAATAGCCACGCCATATAAGACTGACTCCATGGATCAAAACATTATTAATCTGAATGAGTTTTTTTTTTTCGAGTGGTGAAACGTCTTACGTAGAAGTTTTTGCATTTTGTCATTCAAATACTCGCTAGATTTTTATGTGTGAGTGTGTGTGCCTGCACGTGTGTGTTTGTGTGCAGAGAAATGAGAAACCTCGAGGAAATTGCCTTTTCTTAAAAATAAAAAGAACGAATTTGATTTTGCTCGATCGTTAAAATTTTACTTAACTATGATCTCAAAACCTGCCAAGAGACACCTCCCCATTTCTCTTTCTCCCTTTACACCCCCCCATATATATATATATATATATATATATATATATATATATATATATATATATATATATAAGTGTGTTTGGGTGGCAACTTTTCTTTCATGCATCTTTCATTGCAAACGGCCAACAAGGAAGTTTTAATTAATCTTTTATTAAATTTTTCCAGCAATGTAGCATTTTTCTGTTTATCAGCGGTCAAAAATATATGAACTGTCCATAGTTGTAATTGTTCTGAGTGCTTTCGGCTAATTTTCTAGCCATTATCAAATATGTGTTTTGGATGGTGAAATTCTGAGTGTGGCTGCTACATCGTAATTATACAGTGTGGGGTACAAGCGGTTTGTGTTTGTGTGTGGATATATATATATATATATATATATACATATATATATATATATATCAATGTAAAGATACGTTGAATATATTCATGTGAGTGTCCTTCAGTTCGGCATATATATATATATATATATATATATATATATATATATATATATATTATGCCGAACTGAAGGAGACTCACATGAACTCATTCAAAGTATCTTTACATTTTTTAAATAGTATTTATTCTTTATAGTTTTCTTCCTTTCATAAATTCATTCTTTCTTTATATTTTGTTTTCCTTTTCCTTTTTTTTCTATTTGTTCTTCTTTCCTTTCAGTCTATATTTTCTCTTTTCCGGTCCTGCATCATTTAAAGCTGTTTTCGTTCTCTCTTTCTTTCTCCAACACTCTGCCCACTTACCTTGACACTTTATTCCCGCCTTAAATTAGAATTCCTGAGATCAAGGCGATAATGACTAAATAAACACACACACACACACACACACACACACACAAAGAAGCTAAAAGAATAAATTAAGAAAAAGAAAAATGTATTCGTACTCCGAAAATATAATTTCCGTGCAGCGTACTTTGATTGAAGATAGCTGTAAAGTTAACATCTAACCTACATTATGAAAACACTCGAATTAGCCAGAAAGATGCACCCGGTTTCTTAAGGGTGGCTGGAAGAGATCAACAGAGTTGGCCAACTTACTTAGTCAGCATTGCAAAGCCCACAAAGAATACAGCAAGACCAAAATGAGGACCTGTTGCAGCTGAATACACAATATTTGCCGTGGAACGGGTGGTGTGCGGGGTAGAAGAACTTACTCAAAAAGCAACGGAAGTGATTGTTAGTGTAGGCGGATGCTTAGGAAAAATTATGGGTATCATAAGGAAAGAAAACAACTAAAAAAAAAAAAAAAAATGAGGAAATCTTATGCAAAGAGCGAATATTACAAAGAATATACGACTGGGGATGTGAGGAATGTTCCTGGCCCGACCCACTTAGCGAAATCAGTATTTAAATAACCAGCCATCAGAATTTAGGGATGAAATTTCAAAGAAATTTGCGAAATGAGCTGTCAAAGCTGTTTAACTGCGAGTATTTTTTTTTGTTTTGATTGATTCGTTTTTTTCGGCTTATCAACCATTTAGAGGTTATTTAAAGCGTGAAAATATTTTCAGATTGTATGAATTAATTTGTTGGCAGATAATAATGACTTAGTGACGCAAGCCTTACTAATTAACCATAGCTAGGGTTTAGAAGAGGTACATTCGTATATTTCCCAAGGGTAATTGCACGTAATTGAATATAATGAACCCAGGTGGAATTGGAACTCGGCTCTCCGATTAACAATGCCGAGCCATTATCTATTAAACCAACCGAACATCCATGATTACAGCGCGTGATATTCCCAAGCGGTCACCCATCTAACTACTTAACAGATTCAAAGTTGCTTAACTTCGTTCATCGGAAGGGATCATGGCGTGGCAGTAAGCTGAGCCGAGAGGGAATGTGAAATAACAGGTAGGTTTCGTGGGTGTTAACATTCTAGGTACAACCGAGAGCTTATATATATATATATATATATATATATATATATATATATATATATAATGGGTGTTTCATTAAGATGGATTATATATAAGTTAAATCTATATATATATCTTAAATCTATCACAGATATTGACTACTTTCCACTAGGTACCGCATATATATATATATATATATATATATATATATATATATATATATATATATGTTTATATATATATATTAAATATATGTGTATGTATATATATATATATACACACACACGCATACACGCGCGCGCACACACACACACACACACACACACACACATATATGCGGTACCTAGTGGAAAGTAGTCAATATATATATATATATATATATATACACACATATATTTATATATATATAAGTATATATTTATATATATATATAAATATATATATATTTATAAATATATATATATATATTAATATATATATAAGTATGTGTGTATATACACACCCACACCCACACACACACACATATATATATATATATATATATGTGTGTGTGTGTGTGTGTGTGTGTGTATGCGGTACCTAGTGGAAAGTAGTCAATATCTGTGATAAATTTAACATACTCACAAGCCTTCTGAGTAAAACTGGGTAGACGGAACCCTTGGGGGGGGGGTCGATAGCTGTGCTAGCACGAAGTCACAAGTTATTGTGGCCGAGGGCTTGAGTGTGCTGGCTTTGTTCAAATTGTTGATCACGCTCTTACCCAGAAACTATAACTAAGGTCTGCTCAGCTTAGTTGCCGTTTAAATCACAGGTGGGCTCTGTGGGTGTTCAAAAATCACAAATGTGCCTGAGCAATGATCTGCAGTAGGGATTGACTAGCCGCTCTAGTAGCCGGGTATCCTCGAATACGAGTGGCCAGCTGTACTATAGAATCAGTAATCTCATTCGCAACATCCTATGGAAGAACTCAATTTCTCTTTCTTTGTTTTTGGGGCCTAATTTTTATGTAAGTTACACCATCTCCACCTCTTCCACGCAGCGTGGTCTCTTCGTGCGTTCGAAGCTGTCCGCCTTGGATGTACTGAAATGCTCCAATTTCTACAGTTCTACATCAGTCTCTTTGGTTAATGGAAAAGACATCAATTCCTTGTCCTTGATGTAACCAGGGAGAATTGATTTCCCCGTCTAAAAAGCCTCACTCTTGGAGAGTTCTTTTCGTTTGATAAATTCACGCTCCCGACGAGCAGGGTCTACACTTTAGATTGTGGGGGACATGTTGAATACAAAGAGGTAAATTCCAAAGAGTTATACTAACAGATATTCAATATTTCTTCGCAAACATATGCTGTAATTATTCTTATTTCATGTATAATGCGCACAATTATGTTTACGAAATTATGAATAAAACTTTTTATTGTATATTAATAGCTGCCTCTTTGGAATTTGTAAAGAAAACACCCTAAAAATCCTTATCATTTATAATTTATTTCATGAATATTTTTATATTCATTTTTTCAAACCGAATATTTTTAAGAAATCCTAAAAATTAATCTTAAGATTTCTTAAAAATATTTGGTCTGAAGAGATGAATATAAAAATATTCATGAAATAAATTATAACAGATATGGATTTTTAAGGGTTTTTTTTAAATTTATCATTATATATTTTATATATTTATATATTGGATTGAAATCCTCAGAATAATCCCTACCAATTACAAATTAGTATTATATATATATATATATATATATATATATATATATGTGTGTGTGTGTGTGTGTGTGTGTGTGTGTGTGTGTGTGTGTGTGTGTTTGTTTGTTTTTACACGAGCACCTCGCTATCGGGGGGAATCACAAAAATTAATTCGCTTTCGCTAATGCAAACGGCTAAATTTTACGTTACTAAGCATCGTCCATAGTTACCAGTTCCTTTTCCTTAATGCCGAGAGAATTTTGAATATATTAAAACGTTCTCTAATTCCCATTTGAACGTAATTTTCCCCAGCGCAACTTTTTCCGTTTGTATAAATACATGTTGCTAAATAATATTTGTACATTTGCCTTAAAGAAGGTTCTTAGGGGGAAAAAAAAAACAAACACTTTGGCGTAAAAAATTTCCAGTTCTCATTTTCTTTTCTTTTTTTTTTTAATGTTGTTCACCCAATACAAGGCCCAGGATCCACTCAGTGTAGAGGGTTACTGAATGCTGTAAAGGCATATGAGATGGGGGAGGAGGAAGAGATGCCTATTCTGAGGATATGTAGGATATATATCGGTTGGCTTTAGAGTTAAGTTAAAACTGCAGTAGTCGAGTAAGCATCCACACGTGAGTCTGTTCGACAGTGTAAAAGTTTTTTCGGAAGAAGCTGCCTGAATCCTCATCAAAGGAATGCAAAGAGAATGAGGATGATGATCTGACGCCGTGTTTTGGCATGGCGATTGCCAGTTGTGAAGATCTGAACTAGTGAAACTAAGTAATGTTGCCCATTTGCCATAGTGACAGTGACAGACGAGCGGTGTTTTCCCCAGTAACCTTCGTAGGAAAGGCGTTGCAGGGTGTAAAATAATTCATCATCCAAAAGGTCCCTAAATCGCTTTTGAATTCTGTGAGGACTGGGCAGTATTCTTGGTGGTTTGATTTGAGTATTGTCAAGCTAGAACATGTCAGTAGGAATCAGGTACTTTCTGGCGCGATACAAGAAACCGGCCACTCTTCCAGCGTCTTTTACGATGACACGAATATACACGTTCTATTTGGGGTCTAGAATTATCTTTAAGCTCTAACAGAAAGTCCATTATATGGACCCTCATTGAGGTTACAGCCGATCATCAGAACTGGAACAAATTTTTGGTCAGCTCGCTGGTTATTTATTAATTGTCTTTACAGATACATTTATTTGTATCTAGATTTTTACACACACACACACACACGCGCGCGCACGTACACATACGCATGCAAACATGCATACGCACTTGTCTACGCACACACACACACTTTATCTTAGGATATTACATCGAAAAACATGTCAAAATCGCTACATAATTGCAGTTGTGTTTCGATGCGTATCAACGCATCACATCAGGCGATTGCAAATTACTGGCAAGTGAACGATTTATTCCGATTTAAAAGCAAAAAACAGCCTCTTTTTTACGGAAAAAGAAAAGAGGTGGGTGGTTATGAGGTTTGTGGGCTTTATTCAGATCAACCAATCAATTATGACATACGTTAAATTTAAACTATGGGAAGAATCAAAAATTAAGAAAGTATTTTTCATAAATGGGTCATGACCCATAGAATTGAAATCACTGACAGCAACTGACATTAAACAGGAGCGGACGTAAATGTAAAAGATTGTACATTAGACAATGTCATTTCCTAAGAAATAATCAAGTGGTAATCTAATAAAATGCTAGGCGAGTTATAAGCTTTGTGAGTTTACTACATAAAAAAAAAATATAGTTGATAAATAATTAGCTTCTTTAAGAAACCAGTAAATAATTGAAACGTATAGACTTGCTTGGTACTAATATGCAATTGTTGGATAAAGATTCTTTATGTAAGATGTTAATAACAACCATTCAATGCAAAATGTCAAAATGCCAACCAAATACTAATACATCCGTACAAGATGTTACTAACACAATCAGGAGTTTAACACAAAATTATATTAAATCCATATTAATTTTATCAACAGAAAGATAAGATATACATATATGATGCAACACAGTTAAACTAAAATATGAGAAAGAATTATCAAATTCTATGTCTAACTGACTTGTAAGGTAAAAAATAGACTGTCTTTGCAATTTAACTCAGATCTTTGGTTTAATAAAGTATTCTTATCAAAGAACCTGATAATTTGCAATTTTTAATGTAAACACAGAAAATAGGGTTTATATAAGAATCTCCATGTCCTTGACATTTTAAAAATTTTCCATTTCACCTTAGGGGATTTATCATCTTTCAAACTCCAAAAATATTTAGAAAGTGATGTATTATTTTTATAAGTATTATTAGTAAAGGACAATATATGTTCATATCCCCTAGTCTTGAAAGAAATCTTAGTACTACCAATAAGGAATTTTTCAACGATCGGATTTTATATTGTAGAGATAGAAAAAAGATAGTTCCAATAGATTTACTTAAACATTTGTTTGGCAATGGGCAGTGGTCAGGATTCGTACAATTACATTGGGACATGTAACACTATTTTCATTGGAACTTGTATTATGATTCAAATTATTAAATTGGCTTAGAGTTTGATTTTTGTGCAACATTATGATCTTCTCAGGGTTATTGGTGCAGCTATAACTTAGTTTTAATGTATTTCTGTTAATTATTTTACTAAGACGGTTATTTTAGGAAAACGTTTGTTAATTCAATAAGTTGAAAGCTTGATATATATATATATATATTAGTGTATATACATAATATCCAACGGCGATAGCACTACTTGTAGTTTCATACAGTTAATGCAATCTTCAGGTCTGAGTAGTGTTACCGACGTTGGATATTATGTATATTTACTAATATGTACTTATACTATATTTCATAATATTGTGCACTCTATTTATATACTTGAGAAATAAATATACTTATGTGCGTGCAAGTATTTGTGCGTGTATGTACGTTTTTTATCCTAAACATATATATATATATATATATATATATATATATATATATATTGAATATGCATAATATCCCGCGAAATATTCATGTGCAAGTGAGTATTTTCGCACCTGAAGATTCCAAATATGCCGTTCTATCGGCATTGGATATTATGTATATTAACTAAAATATGCTTAATGGTTCTCTTGCATAACATTGGCCACTGTTTGTGTAACACCTCAGAAAAATATATATATGTGCGTAGGTTTTTTTTATCATACTCATATCTATCTATCTATCTGTATGTATGTAAATATATATATATATATATATATATATATATATATATATATTAAATAGGACAAATATTATTTACGAATTATTATTTATTATTATTATTAATTTACACAATTAAATAGGACAAATATTATTTACGAATTTAAATGCACATTAAGGAATTGTATTCCTGATCAATCAAAATTCGTAAATGATTATATAGGCCACACTACAACATGTTTGACACGAAGACTCACGCTACACCTTTCTGATCATAGCTCAATTAGCTCTCATTTAAATATTCATGGAGACCTACCGAACACTATTCGTAACATACTTGTTGACAATACAAATATAATAGCTTCATCTACATGCAAAAAGGCTAAATATAATGGAAGTCTTATTAATAAAAACAAAAAAAAACAACATTCAATAATATCAACTATGAATATGGACACAATATACTGACCGTGTTTTGAAAAATGAAAATATTATGTAAAAATGAAAACATTATATAAATACATACATGCAGAGAAATTGTATAAAAAACTAAATCAAAGCACCTTGTCTGTCGTATTCAAGGAAATGTGGATGAAAGAAGGATTGCTTCCTAAATACTCTCTCTCTCACCCTCACATACAGACACACATATATATATATACATATATATTAGGGTGGTGCAAAAATAATGTCGTTTTCTCACATAGTAACTTATGTGAGAAAACGACATTATTTTTGCACCAACCTAATATTTATACAGTGTATCAAAAGTAGGTAAACAGTAGGTTAAATAGGGTTTATATTACTGTCATAATCATAATTCTAAGAGCAGTCCGAGGGTATCTTGATGAAATATTTCCCGAGAAATGTACTCTGGCCCAAGTGTTGGTGATTTTAAGAATTACTCAGAGATGCATTTTAAGAAATTAATACAAAAAGATGCTCGTCCCAAAATGTTTGTCGAAACGTGAAAAGTAGACTTCAAAGCTGTGTAAATTGTAATGGATACCAGTTTGAGCACATGCCTTGCTAAAATTTTCAGTGCCATTTTAAGATAGTTGTTTATCAAAATTTAATTGTATTAGTATGTAATCTCAAAATAAATCTCACCATTTACTGTTATTCTCTCTGTCTCTGTCTGTCTGTCTGTCTCTGTCTCTTTCTCTCACTCTCTCTCTCTCTATATATATATATATATGATTGTGTATTTGGGCTACTATACCTCTTTTATACAAGTTTTATTGGAGACACTTGACAAGGTACTGCGATGACGCATTTTATTATATTTTTTCTTCCATTTGTATTCGTACAACTAATTTTTTTATCGGCTTAAACTGTCTAAAAATACTGTTCTATATATCTGAGCACTCTCGGCAATACTTTAGCGATAATCAAGGATGTTTTAACTGATTGTGTAGGTTTTTACAGATATGTATCAATACAGATGTGAATGGTTTATTTGTATTTTTTCAATTACGGCCACAACGTGTTGACCGTGTTTGGAAAAAAAATAAAAACAATGAAAATACTTGTAGGAATGCAAGAAATATTGTGTAAAAATCTTTATCACAGTATCTTGTCAGTAGCCTTCCATATATGCCAGGTGTAACAGAAAAATTGTTCAAATCGTGTAATAGCATGGGATAATTGTCTATCCCACAAAATATTTAATATCTAAAACATACCAAACTAATTAAGCTTCATTTTTTACAGGTTTTCAGAAAAGGACGTTTAGACATCTTGACATTTGTCGTAAGAATCACTGAAAAACCTTTTGAGTTATTCAACTAGAAAGAGAACAGGTTAAAATCGTTTTGTGCCAACCCCACTGTCTTCCCAACTGAGCAATGGTGAGAGGAAAAATTCCGGCCTTCAGTAATGGTACCAACAATCATACTCTGGCTCCCATCTTCAAAGTCCATTAAAAAAACATCAAGAGAACGGTGAATAAGTTTAAAAATGAGTGAACAGTAGAGGGGAAAACTGGCTCTAGAGGTCATAACAGAAAGAGGGATCATCATTTCTACTTAAATTTAAAAGATCAATTACAAGAGATCCAACTCAATCCATAAGACGTTTGTGAGGGAGGAGTTTCAGCTATGACAGTGCAAAGTGCAATGAAAGAGGACTTGAAAATGAAATCGTACGTGAAACCTTGGAGGCAAACTGTTACTCCAGGACAGAAAATTAGAAAATTAGAGGGCAAAGATCATTTTGAATAAGTTGGAAAATGATCCTGGAATAATATATATATATATATATATATATATATATATATGTGTGTGTGTGTGTGTGTGTGTTTGTGTGTATGTGTGTGTGTGTGTGAGCATCCGGTGATTATGATTAATTAATGATAAACATGTCATTTTCGTTTTTGATCGATTTCATCAGGATTCTTTTGTTAAGCCTGGAGCGTAATTATACATTCTTATTGCTCAAAGTAGTAGCCAATAGTGTTATAAAAACCTCGGAAAATTCCAGTAATATATATTTAATCATTTCTAAAATACAATGGTTCAAAGCTTAATTTGTTGTTATATGATTTTGACAATTTTGTTGTTACACACAAACACACACACACACACACACACATATATATTTAAATTTTGCAACAGTAAGTATTAACTCAGCACTTGCGTTGTGCATGGAACTGAGAGTTGTGCAACTGTTGAGCAAAAAGTGTATATTTATTCTACATTGAGGACTATTTTATCAACAATGCTGATGGCTACATTCTGGTATTTTATAGAAAGCTGAGTTTGAAGCAGTCCAAAGTGCAATGTTACACATGACTTCACGTTTGACTGTTTGAAACTTTCAGCTCTTTAGAAAACGTCAGGTTGCAGCCAACGGAATCTTGTCTGCCACAACGAAAGCACATAGTTCTTGAAAATGACTGAGACTATGAGAATGTACTTGAACAAAAAAAGCAGGACAAACATGAAGTTCGCACAGTTTATCTATCAATTTCCGTCCTAACATATATCTTACTCGAAAATTGGAAAATACAATAAAACTTAAATACAGAACTTGTTGGTTGAATTTAATAATTTTTGTATATATATATATATATATATATATATATATATATATATAAAGTCTTCTAAATAAGAGAAAAGGAATGAATGGTGGTATTGTTAAGTTGACTAAGAGCGAAGTTATGATTACCAATTCTTAGTGCAAACACTTGCTCTTCACCCAATCCACTTCTAACCCCCACCCCATTACCCTGCCCTCCAATTTTTTCTTTTCTTTTCTTTTCTTTTTTTTTTTTTTTTTTTTTTCATCTTTTATCTTTCTGACTAAGTAAGCGAAATATGTCAGAAGATCTGTTTGGTATGTAATACTTCAACCGGGGCTTCGGCTCCACAGACGAGCTGCCTTCCTGACACGTGCAAAGTTCAGCGGCCTTTCTTATTTGTAAAGCATACACAGGGCACATTCCGTCCCGAAAGGATCAACCGGTGAGACCCGGGCGCTCTTCTTCTGCTTGTTTTTTTTTTTTTTTCTACTTCTTCTTTTTCTTCTTTTTTTTCTCTTCTTTTCTTCTTCTTCTTCCTCCTTTTTTTCGGTCTTTTCGTTTATTCTTAAACATTATCTCCACTTCTCGTTTTTTTTCCCGTTTTGTTCTGTTTTAGTATTTTACAGTTATTTCTTCTTTTTTTCAGTCTTTTCTTAATTTTTACTTTTTTCTTTAAAGGTTTTCTTCTTTTGTCGTTCTTTCCTTTTTCTTCTTTTACAGGTTTGTAATTTTTCATTTATTTTTAAATTTTCTTTCTTTAATGTCATTCGGTCTTCTTTCTTTTTTCTATTTTTTCTTCTTCTTTTTCTCCTTTTTATTTTCTTCATATTTTACCTTTTTCTGTTGCTCTTCTTTTTTCTTCTTTTTCCTCTTTTACTTCTTTTTCTTTTACTGCTTCTTTTCTTCTTTTCATCCTTTTCTTTTTCTTCGTCTTTTTCTTCTTCTTTTTTTTGTTCCCCTTATCTTTCTTCTTTTTTCTTTCTTCTTCTTTTCCTTCTTTTTTCCTTTTTCTTCTTTTTCTTTTACTGCTACTTTTTCTTCTTTTCTCCTTTTTCTTTTTCTTCTTTTTATTCGTCTTTTTCTTCCTCTTTTTCTTGTTCCTCTTCTTTTTCTTCTTTTCTTTTCTTCTTTTATCTTCTTTTTCTTCGTCTTTTACTTCTACATTTTCTTGACCCACTTCTTTTTCTTCTTTTCTTCTTTTTTCTTACCTTCTTTTCATCTTTTCCTTTTTCTTCTTCTTTTTCTTTTACAGCTTCTTTTTTCTTCATTTTTCTTCTTTTCTTTTCTTCCTTTTCTTTGTCTTTTCTTCTACTTTTTCTTGCTCCTCTTCTTTTTCTTCTTTTTTCTCTTCTTCTTTTTCTTCTGTTTTTCCCAGTTTTTTCTTCGTCTTCCTCCTCCTCATTTTCAGCCATTTTTTTTTCTCACACTTTTATTAAGTTTTACTTTTTTCTTTTAAGTTTTCTTCTTTTATCGTTCTTTCCTTTTCCTTCTTTTACAGGTTTGTATTCTTTATTTTCAGTTATTTTAAAAAAATTCTTTCTTTAAAGTTTTTTCGGTCTTACTTCTTTCTCTTTTCTTCTTCTTTTTAAGATTTTCCTTCTTCTTCTCCTTTTCTAAATCTTCGTCTTAAAAACAAACTTCTTATAATTCCTTTTCGTTCTTTTTCATTTTTCACTTTCATTTTGTATTAATAAAAGTCGCTTGTCTACTTCATCAACATTCTAGACGCCTGCCGTAGATATTAGGTTGGTGCAAAAATAATGTCGTTTTCTCACATATGTTACTATGTGAGAAAACGACATTATTTTTGCCCCAACCTAATACCATCCATACCCCGCAAGTTAATATAGCGAATTCAAATCATACTGAGCACACTGTTACTCCAGTTTTGTAACAGATTACACCTGATAAATATCTTCTTTGACCAGCAATGGTTATCAAATACTAAAACGTCGAGTCATAAATATAATCTCTTTCGGATTATCCACTTGATTCTTAAAAGAAATCAAATTCCAGAAGTTTTGAGTCTTTTTCAAGGGAGACATTTATTAATTTCAAAGAAATAAAAAAACTCTAATCCCTTTCAAATTAGGATCCTCTGATTTCACTGCACTTGTAGCGCTCCAACCACTTCGGGAAGGTCCCATGGAAGTCATTGAAAGTGAAGATGTCCAAAATCCTCGTCACCACCTCCTTCGTCTTCAATGTCTTTAAAATAATTTTATAGTTTCTCGGCTTCTAGGTTAGATGGGGAACAGCTAAAGTCACAGGGAGAAAGGTCTGAATGGTAAGGAGGGAGATTTTAAGGAGATCTATCTCTGTCAACAGAAAAAAAAACTTTTTTGCATAGCTAGCTTCCAAATTGTCTTCACGTCCCAAATGCATTCTCCAAACTAGTCAGCCGTGACATGCAGTGTTTAATAGAGTGGGTTCAAAGAGCTTTTACAACCATCCCCTTCGATCTGGAATAACCAAAGTTGGCAAGTCAGCTTATTAGATGTATACTAATGACATACTAATTTTCTTCTTCTTCTTCTTCTTCTTCTTCTTCTTCTTCTTCTTCAATACCCTTTTATACTAATCTTTTCCTTTTTTGTTACTCTTCTTTATCTTACAATCCTCCTCCTACTCCACTTGCATCCCACCTATAATGACCTCCCCCTCTTCTTTCTTTTTCCTCTTTCATCTACAATGACCCCACTTCTTGCTTCTCCTCCACCTTTTCCCCTTTCCCTTTTTCTTTTCTTTCTCCTATATTGTCCCTTTTTCCCCTTTCCTCAGCTTTCTCTTTCTCCTTTTTTTTTACTTCACTTTCCTTTCTTATTCAATGATTCTTTCTTCATTTTCCTCCTCTTTTTGTTCCCTTTTCTTCTCCCCCTTCTCCTACATTGGATCTCCTTTCCTTTTTCTCCTTCTTCTCTTCCGCCTTTTTCCATTTCATCCTCTCCCTCTCTTCTATAATGAGTCACTTTTACTTTTCCACCTCTTTCCGTTTCGATTTTTATCCTTCCTGTTTTCCTTCAACGACTCTTTATTCCTTGTCCGTCTCTTTCTTTTTCCTATTCTTCTTCCCTCTCTCTTTCATTCATTTTCTCTTCCTTTTCTTCTGTTTTTCCATGGTCCTATTCCTTATTTTTCTTCTCTTTTTTTTTTCCTACAATGATTCTCTCTTCTTTCCTTTTCTCATTTTTCTTCTTTTTCTCTTTCTCCTACAATGTCTCTCTTCCTATTCCTCCTGTATAGTTCTCTTCCATTTTTTTATCTCACGTCTCTTTCCGTTGGTCAAAGGGTTGTTAATTGTAGAAGCGTTGGCCGTGTCACTAGATAAGTCAAACGGAACTGGTCGAAAACAAACGATTATATGTTGGAACAGGATCGCCACCGTAATGATATATTGACATATGAGTGATGAGCGGGTGGTAAACGGGTAGGAACGGGTCGTACATTTCAGTGGCGACGGTAAGGCCGGTAATGTTTGAGGAACCTGTGTTTGTGTAGTGAACATTATAAGGCCATGAAAATAGTAAAATCCGTGACTGCGACAAGGGTGAGCTTTACTGTGACGTGAATAACGGTGAAGCTTTAAGGAAAATAAGAACTAGAGAAAACCGATACTAACAAGTAGATAGAGATCAGGTGAAATTTCTGACACGCATAAAGAGGGAAGACGGTTTGGAGAATGTAACACTCGCAAGACATACTGAAGTCAAGAGGCGCCGATAGAAATAGCGGGTAACCAACTTGAGTTTAAGTGAATGGATGACAGGACAAATGCAAAGAGACTTTAAAGGAAAGGAAGTCGTGAAGTGCCATTATCAACATTAATAACATTAGAACCACATCTAAGTCCTTTCATAATTTATTTTGAGGCGATAATGCCTGACGCCAGTCACGATTTTTTACATTTTTTTTTTTTATGTTCACCCAATACAAGGCTCTACATTGTCGAGGAGTGAAGGTAGTTAAAATAATAGCGGTATCAAGGGAAAAATCATCTTTTTGGCCCACCATTTATTTGCGAGGACGAAGATTCCAGATTATTATTATTATTATTATTATTATCATTTTTATTTTCTTTGCTTTCTGGCGTTTACACATTTCTTTCCGGGTCCCACCCAGGGACCTAAGGTTAGAAATGGCATCATGACACTTTTCACTGACAAAAAAAAAAAAAAATAAAAAAAAAATAATAATTACATAGATAGAGCCCTTCGTAAAGTGTGGGCTGTACTTGTCAGAACAATTTTTTGTATCTCCTTGAGGCATGGGTTTCCAGGAATCCCTGCAATTAGTCTACTGCAATCTTTTCCAACCAGTCCTAGGGCTCCAACTACAACAGGGATTGTTGATGTTCCCATATGCCATATTCTCGAGACCTCTATTTCAAGGTCCTTGTATTTTGACAGCTTTTTGAATATCTTCAAAGATACATTGCCGTCAGCAGGGACTGCCATATCAATAAGGAGGCACCGTTTTTGTTTGTGGTCTTTAATAACAATATCTGGGCGGTTGGCCTTGATTGTTCTGTCAGTGTGAATTGTGTAGTCCCATAGAATTTTAACAGGTCCTATCTCCGTAACCGGGTCTGGGTGGTGTTGGTACCAGTTTCTTCTTCTTCTTCTTCTTCTTCTTCTTCTTCTTCTTCTTCTTCTTCTTATTATTATTATTATTATTATTATTGTGTGTGGTATCATCTTGCCAGAGAGCAATTTTGAGTTTCTAATTACTAAGCCCCCTCCGGAGTCTATGAGTAAAAAGGGTACTGTAGGGCAGTTCGCTATGCATATTTGGGGCGTTTCGTTTAGATGGAGAGGGTTGTGAGGGTGATATGTACAGTTCCGTACAAAATAATCTTTTGTCGATCTGAGATGCTATGGAGCCTGGAATTTTAATCATTTGATTTTTTGATAACTTTCTTTATCATCTCCAAAGTCCCTATCACGGCAGGGATAATTAGAGTTTTTAAGTCTTCATAGATTTGTTGCTTCATTATAATTTTACAGATTTTGAAATTCTTTTTTGGAAACCTCAATTATTTGGCAAATTGCTGCTTTGAAATGTTTCTTCTTCTTCTTCTTCTTCTTCTTCTTCTTCTTCTTATTATTATTATTATTATTATTATTATTATTATTATTATTATTGTTATTATTATTGGGTGAGTGATCGAGCAACTCGTCAAAAATGTGACACTAGGGTACCAATCTACGATGTCCAGTTTTCCCATCACGTCTCATAACCAAGTCCACAAAGACGCTCTCGGTGTTCCCAAATATCGACATTCAGCAATCTTTCGCTACTTCCACTCATAAACAGAGCTTCACAATGTCTCAGGCAACATGACTATTTCCTAACCATGTCCGATCAGGCTACTGACAAGAAAAGTTGTTTTACTAGACGGGATATTTACTATAGCACATCGTTTTTTGTTTTTTTCTGGTACAGTAATATTCCCCCTGTATAAGGCCACTCAAGTTACAGAGTTACATTAAGAGGCATTTTTACGAATATGAGAGGAAGGTAGCAGCTATAACTTTAAGGTAAGCCATATTTATTGGTAAAAGTGCTTAGCATCCGGGATAAAGCGTGTTTAACTTTAAATGCATATTGATGTCAAACACAAGTGGGAACAATGCGTTTCATGTTTAAATGTAATATTCAGACCATATATATATATATATATATATATATATATATATATATATATATATATATAAAGAAATATAGTCTTAAGGTGTGCTATATTTATGGAATAAAGTGCTCAATATCAGAGATAGAGCGTGCGTAAATATAAAAGTGGACATAGAAGTTGTCAGAGGCTATCTGAGACGTATGTCATAGGAGCATTCTATAGACTGTGGAAGCTTGTTTCTTCTACCAACCCTGGTTATGACAAGCTTTGGAACATATAATGTACATAAAACATTATTCGCATAGATATTAAGCAGATTTTAGTCGACTTTACTTACGTCCTTGTAAAAGATATACAAGGGTCGTCTGAAATGTTCATAAGCTGACCAAGATATAAATGTAATATACCGGATGGTAGACTAAAACCCATGTAAGTATACCAGAATAGAAAAGCTGTTGTATTCTGGTAGATTTTTAATTAATATAATGCAAACTATATAAATTATTATTTTTAATCGATACGCACTGGATAAAAACCTGAACCAGTGTTATATTAAAGTGAAAATGAACTGCGACAATACGAAAAGAATGTGCCCTCTCAAAGATATTAATAAACCTTTATAGTGAAGTGATCCTGAGTGAATTAGAAGTCTAAGCAGGATTCATTATTGGTGGCCACGATCTTAGCCACATAAGATATGTAAAAAGCACACCGTTGATAGAAGACATAAAATGGAAACTACAGGAACTCCTACAGAAGGTAGTAAAAGAAAGTGAGAAGAAAGGACTAACCATCAATTATAAGAAGACAGAAGGTTGCCAGCAAAAGGAATATTCAAATATGAAAAGTACACCAAAATCAAGCAAATGCAAAAATGTAAATATCTAGGAAGTATTTTAACAGAGGACTAACAAATGTGAAACCGTTATCTAAAGGTGCACTCGAATAACTAAAGGTGCCTTCCAATGTATTAAGACACGGGTAAACTTCGTTAGGAACAAAGAAAAGAGTGATGAACTGCTATGTAATATCGGACATCCTATATGTCCGTGGATGTTGAACAATCTCTCCACAGACGAAGAAGAGACTTCCGGCAGCAGCAAATGTGATTTTACAGATCGATGTTGAAAATACCATGTACTGAACATTTGAGTACGAAGTAAATTTTAATGAAAACTTCCTTTTTTTTTTTACAATTCACAGTTGAATATGTGGTAGGTGGTACTCAGCTTTTCTGCATATAAATGTTTGTGTGGACATAATTACTAAAGTCGGTGATGTATGTGTTTTATGTTGTAGTTATATTTTGGAATACAGTTTGATTTTTTAAGAAATTGTTGTATATTATAGGCGTTATATGTGCGTTGTGGTGTAATGGATATCGGCTCGGAGTGAGAACTCGGAGAGCCGAGTTCGAATTCCAATCGAGTTTGTTAGAATCACTTACACACAAAAATCCTTGGGAAAGGTATAAATCCATTTCTTTTCCGCTCAGCAATGGTTTGAATAGCAGGACAGCCTGGGTCTTTTAACCTTGGTTGGCAACCAGTTTACCGCAGAAAAAAATGGCAACCTACTTCGGGAAAAATCTCTCTAAAGAGACCTAATTGCCTAAGCGTGTAGCACGTATGGCACTTAACTGATTGATTATATTATATGGATTAATGTCATGAAAGACTTTTCATGTTGGTTGTTTGGTTGATTTTGTTTACCGGATTATCAACACCTCTATGGGTTATTTAATAACGAAATGTAAATATTTGAACGCATTTGTATGCTTTCAACTACAGAAAATATATTGCTGGTTAATTTATCATAAATATCATTTGTTGGACATTATATATATATATATATATATATATATATATATATATATATATAAAGATGTATTGCTGGTACTTTTACTATAAAAATGTAATTTTATACTTTCATAGTGAGGGGTTCACTATTTACCCCTTTTTGGTGCACTAACTGGTGCTACCACCCCGTGTCAGGGTGGACCTGGGAAAAACGACAGTTAAGAGGTGGTTCCACTCTCCTCAAAACCGCCGATCTCCCGATCAGAGACCTTGCTGCCGAGTGTAGTTTATCCCAGGACTATTTTAGGAAAACTGAAACAAACGTAAGTTATCATTTAGAATAAGAAAATGACAGTTGAAATTTCCAAGGCACGTAATGAGGAAAGAAGGCTTGCAGTGTTTGACACTCACGGGACATAGTGAAGTTAAGAAGGGCACAGGAAAGCAGCGGATAACCTAGTTAACGAATAGACCAACAGGGACAAGGAGGAGAGCAAAAGCACAACATTTACAAAGATTTGGAGAGCTATGATCACTCATGCACTGAAGGAGAGACGTCATAAGAAAAAGAAGACGAAGAAGAAGAAGAAGAAGAAGAAGAATGTGGGGAGGAGGACAAGAAGAAGAAGAAGGTAGGGAGGAGGACATGAAGAAAAAGGAGGAGGAGGAGGAGGTAGGGAGGAGGACGACAAGAAGAAGGAGAGGGAGGAGAAAAAGAAGGTAGGGAGGATGACAAGAAGAAGAAGAAGAAGAAGGTAGGGAGGAGGACAAGAAGAAGAAGAAGATGATGATGAATTTAGAGAGGAGGACATGGAGATGAAGGAGGAGGAGGTAGGGAGGAGGACAAAAAGAAGAAGAAAGAAAGAAAGAAAGGAAGTAAGAAAGAATATCTGTTATACACGATAGATATTTTCTTTTTCAAAAATTTCAGAGCTAAAAGTGTGCGTATTATCTAGCAATAGTTACAATATATACACGTGTTTAATTTTTACGCGCCCGAATAGATTTGTTTTTCTTCAAGTGTGTTGCCAACGAGGCAAATAGCAGGCTTCGAATTTCAAAACTCCATCCACTTCAGAAACCTTTTTATATTTTTCTTGAATTATTACTTGTTTTGATATGAGTTGAATTAAATATCGCCTTTTGTCTAGCGCTTTTTTTTTTTAATTAAAAGGTTTATATGAAATTATTATTCTTAGTTTTAGGCGTTTCCCTATCATGACATTTTTTAATATTTGTTAAGTGTCAGTTGTTGTCAAAACCTAAACAAGCAAAGAACAAGCAAAGCAAACGGTTGGCACCGCAAGTCTCCATTCCAAGTGGATTTTGTAATCAAGCGTTCCTGCTTTTATTTTATTTTATTTTATTTTATTTTTCATATTTGTGTCCCACATTGAAATCGTTAATAATGAGTTTATGGCTCTTTTACGACGTGACAACTCCAATCGTCATACCTCATCTTTATCGCCACTATCAACGTTTCCCGCCTTTTTTATATGCCATTTTGCCATTGCAGACAATTACTTTAATAACAACAACCTGAAATATTATTATAATCGTTCTTTTACTGAATTGAAAAAAATTTTATTTCAAATGAAAGGATTAATACCATATTGTTATGATATATCGAAAATAATAATAATAATAATAATAATAATAATAATAATAATAATGATAATAATAATTTGCACTCTCCCGAATTAACGGTATTCGCTGACATGAAGTGGAAAGATTATATTGCATCAATTGGTAAGGTCTTCTGCCAGGAAAATTAGTTTTCTGTGTCCTGACAGACAATTTTTCTCACCCGAATCTACAATACATATTTATAAGTCTATGCTTTGAATATATGCCACATGGGATCTGGTGCTCCTGATATATATATAGAGATCCTTGATAAAATTCAAAAGAAGTATCAATAATTTTTTCTCGGTTTAAGTCACTTTTCCCGCCGCAGTAATATCGCGTCCCTGTGCCGTTTCAATAAATACTTTCATGGCGACTGTTCCTATTAACTTTCCTCTATGGTATCTAGACTTGACGAATTCAAGCGCACTACTAGATTGGCGGAGAGGTCTCATCAATTTACAGTTGAAATGGCTAGATGTAACCGTAAGTTTTATGTCGACAGTTTCTTTACTTGAACTTCTCGCTTCTGGAGCCTTCATCCGGGTTCTTGCACAACAGTCAAGTTTTATCTTCAAAAATTTAAATGCAATATCAATCTTTGTCTCCTGTCTTCTTAATTTCTCTTCTTTTATTATTCTCTTTTTTTTAATAATGTTTACTCTTTCGTATATTCTTTCACATTCAGTAACCCCTTGCGTCTTAGTGGCTTTATTGCTTTGCTTGGGGTGAAATGATTAAAAAAGAACAAGAACAAGCAAGATTATAATATCCCTACTCGCAAAGTACACTGTTGTTTTATTTTATACACTGTAGCAATGAGATGCTTTCGGCTTAAAAGTCCGAAAAGTTTGCGAGAAAAAAACCTTGTCTCGAAAGGGCGAAACGTAATAGGGGAGTTAACTGTTTTATTTCTGCCGTTGTCGAGGCAAATGAGTGGGAGAAACGTCGGTGAGGGACATTAGAGGGAGTCACAGTTTCATTTTGCCTGTCCTTTTCATTAAGGAAAGATGGCCGACAACATCGTTTGTTCACTTTAACACCGGGGTTACTATTTTCTTTCCGTTTGAGTTCTGCGTCCGTCCCCGTAGAGGAAAGAGAGAAAGAAGAATGAAAGAATTCAAAAGGAGAAATCGGAAACGTGGGAGTCAAAAAGAAAGAGGCTAAGGAATAACAATAGTAGTAGTAATAATAATAATAATAATAATAATAATAATAATAATAATGAAAGCGAAGAGCAACTGAAGAGAGAGGGAGAGAAAAAAGAGAGAAAGAGGAATGTGTGAATTAGGGAAAGGAGTTATGTGTGTGTGGGGGGAATGAAAGAAAAAAGAATGTAGTAATACTACTGCTAATAATAATATAGGGAAATCATAGTCTTTAGATATTTTATATTATTAGGTTGGTGCAAAAATAATGACGTAATAATGTCGTTTTTTGACGTTAAAAATACGTCAAAAAACGACATTATTACGTCATTATTTTTGCACCAAACTAATAGAATGTACCTAATACAAGGCTTGAGAGCCACTCAAGCTTTAATAATACCCAAACTTCGGAAACTGAATTTACACTTTTTTCTCGAGAATTAACCGCAAGAATATTACACTTATTTATTCAATTACTTATTTACAAGATAAATAATTTATAATCTGAAACTGTATAAAAAATAAATTCAGCAATTGTCCCTTGAAACATGTGTCATTAAGGAGTATAGACATTTTGTGTCTATTGAGTTTGTCGATCTTCCAGTTCAAATTGTGAATGATCCTTTGCAAAATTTGCAATGGCTATATACCAGCTTCCATTTTTGTCATGGTCAAAATGTAGTAGTTAGTGTATAATGTGTAGTAGTTAGTGTATAAATGTGTAGTTAGTGTATAATTTAAAAAAAGTTGATAGTCGTAAGTACCGTATTTAGTGCAACGTTATACGAGTGTGGGCTGTAAAGTTCATAGGCTGACAATGAAGGAGTGATGCTAGAGCCGTGAAATCTTGTATGCATTAAATTCAAATAGTCTTACTCATAATTGCATTGTTTCCTTTCCAGGTACAAGGGTAGGCTGAAAAGTTCATAGGCTGACAATGAAGGAGTGATGCTAGAGCCGTGAAATCTTGTATGCATTAAATTCAAATAGTCTTACTCATAATTGCATTGTTTCCTTTCCAGGTACAAAGATAGGCTGAAAAGTTCATAGGCTGACAATGAAGGAGTGATGCTAGAGCCGTGAAATCTTGTATGCATTAAATTCAAATAGTCTTACTCATAATTGCATTGTTTCCTTTCCAGGTACAAAGATAGGCTGAAAAGTTCATAGGCTGACAATGAAGGAGTGATGCTAGAGCCGTGAAATCTTGTATGCATTAAATTCAAATAGTCTTACTCATAATTGCATTGTTTCCTTTCCAGGTACAAGGATAGGCTGAAAAGTTCATAGGCTGACAATGAAGGATTGATGCTAGAGCTGTGAAATCTTGTATGCATTAAATTCAAATAGTCTTACTCATAATTGCATTGTTTCCTTTCCAGGTACAAGGATAGGCTGAAAAGTTCATAGGCTGACAATGAAGGAGTGATGCTAGAGCTGTGAAATCTAAACTGACATCTTACTGTTCAAAGAAGTCTTCAACCTCTTTGTGACTATAATTCGTATGTGGACTCATCAATGAGATTTGTACATAGGAAAATGTATGTACGTTTAATAAAACTAATATTCACAGCAATCATGTCCCACCAGCCGCTTTAAAATTTAAATTGTGAACGCAAGTTTGTGAAGATGTGGAGGGTAGAATAGAAAAGAAACAGTAGGTGAATAAAAAGGACATAGATGACAACTCAAAAAGGAGGCCGGGTGTGTGATTGGTAGAAAGTGAAGGAAAGTGGAGGATCAAGGGTGTGTATAACTAGGAGGAAAAGCAAGAATTGTACAGGAAGGCAAAGTTATTGGGAAACAGCTTGTTAAGAAAGATGTGCGGTGCTGATTATGGCTGTAAATATAGTAATGGTTAAAGGTCTCGATCGGTGAGGTCGGAAAACTACTGTCTTCAGTTTAAATCCAGACTACCGTGATATCTCAACCGGCCCGATGACCATATCGAATATGGACAGTTCAGATAATGATCTTCGTCCCATATAGGATGAAGAATCTTCATTGAACATTCAGATATCAGTTTCCGTAGAAAGACACTAAGGAGTTATTAATAAGAATTAAAATTAATGCATGCAATATTTCATTGCTCGAATCTCACTTCTCCATAGTCAGCCCATGAATTTTCAGCCGACCCTCGTACCTGGAAAGAAAACAATGCAGTTATTAATAGGAAGAGGTTTGGTTTGGTTTACGGCATATCAAACTCAACGGGTTATTTAATGCTGAAAAATGATTTTTATTGTTGGTAGCATTTTTTCTTCAAAAATTTATTGCTGGTAATAAATTTTTAATAAAAAATTCATTACTTGAAATATTTTTTTCCTAAATGTATTGGTGGTATTAAAAACTATTTTTACGCTTTCATATTGTTTTGACCCCAGTTTGGGGTTAACTAGTTGCCCATAGCTGGGACCCTTATAGGTGCTACCAACCCGGATCATAGTGGACCTGGGAATACCAGCAATTAAGAGGTGGTTCCACGCTCCTCAAAACCTCCTGATCAGAGGCCTTGCTGTCGGATGTAGTTTATCGTCTTACCCAGGGCGCGGATGTTGTTTATCGTCTTACCCAGGACGGAAATAGGAAAAGTAACGCATGCAATATTTTAACCTCAGTAATGGCGATTATGAAATTAGCGATTTCCTTCTAAAGAAATATTCAGTTGACCGAACAGTTAGCATGACTGTCAGTTGAAATGTATAGTCTTTCTCGGGGTGAAGGGAACTTTTACAGGAAAATAACGTCCTCAAGCCCTCTGTTATTGCTCTTTTTCGGTTTTGATGGGGGCTTCCTTTCTAACATTGTGATAGCAGTGTGCTATTTGCTACAGTTTTTTGTTTGTGATTCTGTATCGCCATTTCACGAGGATCGAAGGAGTATAGTCCTCTCTAAGGTCTAAGGAGTGCATTTGCTCAAAGCCATTGATCTAAGAAAGCTTTTGTATAGAATTGGCAATTTAAACAATTCTGAACGTTTTGGGTGCCATACATGTCCTCTGTATAAGAGTCTACAGTAGTCAAGGATATTGAAGAACTTTGATTATTGTTTTGGTTTTGCCTAAATCTTGCGGTGTTGGACTACACCTAGCGCAGCCTATTCTATGTTCAGTTTCCTCATATACTTTTTAAAATCATTTCGCCCCAATTAAAGCAATAGATCGAAGCGTTTTACTGAGTGTGAAATAATATAAGAAAACGTAAAAGATTATTGAAGAACAATAAAAGAAGAGAAATCAAGAAGACAGTAAATAACAACTGACATTGCATTTAAATTTTCTAAAGTCAAAGTTGGCTGGAAAGCATGAATCTAGAAGAGAGTTCCATCAGTGAGAAGTGCGAGAGTAGAAACTGTTAGCATAGAACTTACGGTTACATCCAGCCAATTCAGCTGTAAAATGATGAGATCGTGACACCAATGTAGTACTACGCTTAAATACATAGAATCTAGGTACCATAATGAAAGTTGTCTTACGGAGAATAATGGGTATGTCCTGAATGCAGTAGTAAATACTGTATGTTGGTCTGCAGGTGGAGATTCGTCATGAGTTGTGCTTGTCAAACTCTCTTCCTCCGGGAAGAGAGGATCCCCAGACGAAGCTATGTCGAAGGGCAGAGTCTCGTTTCGGGAAACAGCTACTCGACCCCGTTTTATACGGTGTCTACGAGGAATTTTTGACCAAGCCTATAGGGATCGGATAACTCACATTAAATTCAGCCTTGTACCACATCTGACCGCGTGGTCGGTTGGTAGATATCCTGCAGTTAGAGATTCATTGTGGCATTCACTTGACTCACTTCTAGTAGTTGTCCACTTCTTCTACGCGCTTCTTTGCGAATCTTGCATGTGCTGTTCGTGTCTTGAGTATTATCATGTGTTACCAAACTTCGTGTGATTATTCTATTCCCCGGGCTACAACAAAAGTTCATTATAACAATTACCATGAAATAGTGAGAAAGTGGTTGAAGCTGAGATGCCACGTCGGGACTAATAACATTGCAGATTCTTCTTTGGATTTTATCAAGGTTCTTTAAATGTATAACAGGTCCACCAGACCACACGTGGCAGAAACATTCAAAGTATGTACAAATGATAGACTTAAAAATGTGTAAGATAGATTCGGGCGAGAAAAATTACCTATCAGGACAAAGAAAACTATTTTTCCTCGCGGTAAACCTAGCTATTGATTCAATATAACCTCTCTATTTCATGTCAACGGCATAAGAGAAGTCTGAAGAAGTCACTCTCGTTGTGGTTATTAGCCATTCTGATGTAAGATAGAAACGACTCTATCGGACCATTAATAGAGAACAGTTTCGTTTCGGAGGTGTTAAAATTAACAAACCATTCTTTGCACCAGTTAACAACAGTTGTATCACATTTTTTTTAGATCAGCTGCTGATTTGGCCTCATAGAACGGATCAAACTTACTATTCTACTATACAAAATGTGTTGTAACTGACCCGTACACCATATTAGTTGTAGTGTTTATTCTGAAATAATAATTTTTATATTATTTTACCTTTAATAATATTATACATAAAACATTGAGAAATTTCTTTTCTTTGCGTATCATGGAGAAATTTCAATCAGAACTACAATTAGAAGCGATCGAACTATAGTTTTACGACATGTTGACAGATAAATAAAAAGGGGGGAAAATGAACGAACTTTTCAAAATGGATGCCAGATGAAAGATATTCGATTTTTTAAATCTTTTTCCAGACTTTGAATTACAAAATTTATGTGAGAAGACATTTTTAGAGATGAATTATACTAAATCTGCATATATAGTCTTCTTAATGGATCAATACTTACTGTTTTGATGATAGGAATACAAATTTTGAACCACAGTTTGATTTTCTATCTAAGAAAAAAAGAATTTCATCATTTTCATTAGTAATTCATCTTGAACGCTAACATTAAAAGAATTGGTCAAAGTTTAACTCAGGACCAGGCAAAAAATAATAATAATAATAATAATAAAATTGTGTCAAATGGATGTTATAATTTTTATTTTTGTAAAAAGATATTTTAAGAAGTTTAATAAAGCAAAACATGAAATTGAATTTGTACAGTTTTTCTCGAGAAAAGATCATATTTATTCATTTACTCAATTGTTTATTTACAAGATTATTATTTTATAAATATTAATTGACTATATCTATGAAATTTAAATTTTTGATTTAGTTTTGAAATTTTTTCGCTTTGTTTTGGATTTATTTTTTAAAATACAAACATCCACGGTAATTTTTATGACTTTTATATGTAATTCAGAACTTTAAATGTAATTCAGAATTTGAAAACTATAAAATATAAAATTAAATTTATGAAAGCCGAGTTGCAATTCCTGTTGGATTCGTTATAATTCATTTACGCGCAAATGTGAAAGGGATGAATGCATCTCTTCTCCTCCCAACTATGGGTTAATTAGTAAAACTTGTATCACTAAACTCTTATTATCTCCTAAAAATTCTTACAATCTAAAATATTTTCTAGCTTTAAAAGGGCTAAGTCGTAAAAACAAATCAATTAAAATGAATGAAATCAAACTAAATGTATACTTATTTTATCGTTTTAATCAACCATAACTACCTCAGATTACTTCTGGTTTTAATTTTCCAAAAGGGTTTCAGATCGCTGTTCCATTTTATATGATATGATTTGACTAAAATTGTAAAATTAGCTTTCTGAAACAATAAAGGGACAATGTTTAATTTAGGATTAAGCATACCCCCACACACACACAAAAAGGTTTATATAGGTTCGTCTATCGCCCAGTTCATACTCTGCTCTAGTCTTTTGAACAGGAGTAGATGTTTATCCCTTGTTTTCTGTTTAGGATTGGGTTTCCGGTTCCTTCTAAAGCTTATTTCAAATCTGTACTTCTAACGTCTCCGCCTAAACTCGAAAATTTTATGTACTCTTTATTTATTTATTTTCCTTAATAGGAGTAGTCAAGTTCGCTTATCGTTCGGTTCTAAATACTCCCCACTTTTTTGAAAAGCAGCAGCTGTTTATACCTTGTTTCCGGTTTGGGATTGGGTTTCCGGTTCCTTTTAATGTCTTCTCATTCTTTTTCTAACCCGGTAGTACTTGCAAGCTTGTGGTATTATCGCCTTGCTTGGGGTGAATTGATTTTTAAAAGAGGAAGTAAAAGGGAATAACGCAAATAAGGAAACAGATAGCAGAATAATTTTAAGGATATTAATAAGGATGCTGTAAATAAATAGTATTGTCAGAATGAGAAATTGTCTGAGAAAGTGAAATTTAGAATGTTCCAAATGATGTAAAGCGATAATATTAATGTGTAAAATAAGTTCTAAAGTATGTTGGAAATAGAATATCAGTAAGAAAACTGTTAGCCTCTATCATTTAAAATATCATGAAAACTCTCCCTTTTCCAAATACTGTCTCTCTGTTATCACGCGTTATTATAATATAAGAATGGGATTCTTTTCTATATTTGCTAGGCAAAGATTCGGAGCACCCGGTATGTATTGAAACCGAATCATTACAATCTGGTTTTCGAGACTAGACTAAATATGAATATGTTGCTTTCTGGTAAAGATTCTCGGGAGGATGCTTATCAGATCACTACTATTTTAACCTCCGTAATATTAAGTCTAAGATCAACATTTACATTTCCTACATATCCTAATAATAATTAACCTTGACATATTTGTGAAGGATATTAGAATAACCCAGAACCTCCTGCATCCGGATAGAAAAATGAATTCAGTAGATATACATAAATAGAAACGGGTGTAAGACAAGGATGTGTCGTCTCACCGGATTTATTCAATCTATAAAGTAAGGCAATTCTGTAAGAATTAGAAGTCCTACCAGGATTTATTACTGGCGGCTATATTCTTAACAACATAAGATATGCAAATGACACAATGTTGATAACAAACTTAGAAAGGAAACTACAAGAATTCCTCCTAAGAAGTGTTTTAACAGAAGACGGAAAGTGCAACACTAAAATCCGAATTGGATAACCAAAGATGCTTTCCAAAAGCTAAGAAATGTATTAAGAAACAAAACAAAAATTGTTTAGATATAAATAAAAGAGTACTGAACTGTTACGTAATATCGGTCTTCCTGAGTGCTGGACAATCTCCTCACAGATGAAAGGAACACGGCACAGAGAAGCTGAAGAACATATAACTTGAATGGATCTTGAGCCTTTATTGGATGAATAATAGTATAAAAATACGCTTAGTTTAGTCAAGCACATGTTTATCTTTGTCGAGTAACCAGCAAAACTAAAATCCAGCTAATTTTGGAGGGAGTCTGTAAAACCAGCTTGCTAATCATTGGCTCAAAACAAGCCTCATGAATTCAAGTCCTTTATTAGCGAATCAAAACTCATACAACGCCCTTCAGAGTGCAGGAATACTCTGTATGTAATATGAACGGACAACCACATTGTTATGCGATAAAAATGAATGAATGAAGGCGAGAATCAACATGGGAGAAAGAGCGGGAAACCACAAGCATACAATGGGAGCAAAAGAAACAGAGAAGGAAAAAATAGAGAAAAGATAAAAAAAGAAAAATGCATTAGGCAAAAAAACAAAACAAAACAAAAAAAAACACAACAAGAAGAAAGAGACAAATGTCAGACGTAAACCCAATTCAATGATGTGTAAAAAGCAAGGACGAAAGAAAAACTCATTGAATTGTGAAGAAAGAAAATATATGATCTAGAAAGATAAAAAAAAAACAACGAAAAAACAGGTAAACAAACAGGCGTGAAATTCCAATAAAAGAAAAATAAAACATAGAAATTAGGGAAAAGAAAAAGAAAATGTATTATGCAAAAGAAAAAAACAGAATAAAAAAGAGAGACAAAAGAAAAAAAACGGAGATGATGAAGGAAAAGTCAATTGAATGGTGTGAAAAATGAAAGGAAGAAAAACAACGCTGATTTATGTTGAAAGAAAGAAAAAAAGATGAAAAAGAAAGAAAGGTGAATTAGAAAGAAAGATGATCATGAAAGAAAGAAAGAAAGAAAGATAATCATGAAAAAAGAAAGATATAAAGAAAGATGATGTAGAAAGAAAGGAATAAATAACGAAATAATTAAATAAATAAATAAAGATAGAAAGATGACCATGAATGAATTGAAAGAAAGAAAGAAAGAAAGAAAGAAAGAAACATGATCTAGAAAGAAAGAAAGAAACAAACATGATCTAGAAAGAAAGAAAAAAGAAAGAAAGAAAGAAACATGATCTAGAAAGAAAGAAAGAAAAAAAGAAAGAAAGAAAGAAACATGATCTAGAAAGAAAGAAAGAAAGAAACATGATCTAGAAAGAAAGAAAGAAAGAAAGAAACATGATCTAGAAAGAAAGAAAGAAAGAAAGAAAGAAACATGATCTAGAAAGAAAGAAAGAAAGAAACATGATCTAGAAAGAAAGAAAGAAAGAAACATGATATAGAAAGAAAGAAAAGAAAGAAAGAAAGAAAGAAAGAAACATGATCTAGAAAGAAAGAAAGAAAGAAAGAAAGAAAGAAAAAAAGAAAGAAAGAAACATGATCTAGAAAGAAAGAAACATGATCTAGAAAGAAAGAAAGAAAGAAAGAAAGAAAGAAAGAAAGAAAGAAACATGATCTAGAAAGAAAGAAAGAAACATGATCTAGAAAGAAAGAAAGAAAGAAAGAAAGAAAGAAAGATGAGTTAGAATCTAAGAAAGAAAGCAAAAAAGAAACGAAGAATGAATGGGGAAATAAACAGGTGCAAAATAACGACAAAAGGAAAAAAACGAAATAATATGGAATAGAAAAAACAAATTATTATGAAAGAAAGAAAAACTCAGCGAATTGAGTAGAAAGAATAAAGGAAAAGAAGAAAGAAAGTCGAAAAAGAAAGATGAGCTAGAAAGAAAAAAAGAAAGAAAGAATGGTCAATCAAACAGGCGTAAAATAATGTAATAAACAAAGAAAAGAGAAAAGGAAGATTCGTTATTAAAATGGAAGAAACCTAAATATCTCGTGTGAAAGAAAAGTGTGCCGTTAAAATTGGAAACAAAAATAAGAAAAAAGTATTTGAAAGAAGCAGTTTGAAATGAAAACAAATTTAACACTAGTATGGTGTTAGTTAAAGAAAAAAAATCGTGACCTCTTCTTCAACCACGATATATATATAAAAAAAAAAAACTACCAACACCAAGCAAACAAGACATTGACCCAAAATCTAATTTCTATTCGATCGTCTTCTATCTCAGCTAAAATACTCAAACAGTTAAAGTAAACAGAAATTTGTCATTAAAAACGATATTTAAAACTGTAGTAAATAAAGATGACATCGGGGATATGCTGGAAAGGGGGATGACTGGTAGGTTAGTTCGCCAGAGACAAGGTCTTATCTGTCTATTAGTTTATCGCGTCTCTTGTCTGTTTTTACAGCCAACATTTCACAGCAGATAGGAACAATCTTGGAGTGAGGGCTTGGCTTTGATGAAAGTACGGTAATAAAATTAAAGAACGCCCCTCACACGACAGACGAATTGAATGCTGTTGAAGAAAGGAAAGAAGAAAAAATCTTCAAATAATTTATTCACGAAAAACTAATTTGCATGATTTGGACAGTGAGAAAAAGAAAGGGACAATGTAGTTTTTTAATGTAGGCAAAAGAAAATATTATTTTGAAAGAGAGCGAAAAAGGAAAAGAAACAGTAGGACATTCTCGTTGATTCTAAGAAAAATAAAATATTCAACAAGAAAAAAAAACGAGGAATAAGATGAATTCAAGTAATATAGAAAGCTGAATATTTTATACTAATATATATATATATATATATATATATATATATATATATATATATATATATATATATAGCTTTGAACATTATGCATTCAGTGATACGTATCGGTCAATTTAAATATATAATAATAATAATAATAATAATAATAATAATAATAATAATAATAATAATAATAATGGACTCTCCCGTCGGTTTCGACATATGATGATCTGACTGCTTATTGATCGCAGTTTTGAAAGTTTGTGCGATAATCTCAAGTGGCATTTAAGACCCACTAGTGATTTACAAAGGAGGCCACATATGGAGCGAGGGTGAGGATTGTGAGATGAGATCACTGTTAGATTGGCTGACCTTATAGATCTTGCTCTCGCTTCTTGAAGATAATTCAGACAAGCAGATTGAAAATTGCTGAGTCCATTAAACACAGTGATCTCCATTCTACCCGGTCCAAAGCTAAGCGCTCAAGGGTGTCATGTGTTATATTGACTGCTGAAAAGTTGCTTTTCAGCTTGTCTTTGTATCTTAGCCATGGGCGTCCTACATTCCTGTAGCCCTGATCTAACTGACTGTACATTAATATCTATCTATCTATCTATCTATCTATCTATCTATCTATATATATATATATATATATATATATATATATATGTGTGTGTGTGTGTGTGTATATATATATATATATATATATATATATATATGACTTAATTATACAACCGTATAAGTCGTTTTCAATGAAACTTGCATAAAATATGGATTACTGACCAAATACACAATTATATATATATATATATATATATATATATATATATATATGTATATATATATATATATATATATATATATGATGAGAAAGTAGTCTGACAAATTGGAAAAAAGTGTATCGCGTTTCATCAGTAAAGACTCGGTATGTTGATTTTCTTCCAATTTCTCATCAATTTTTCTCATTACTATTTCTTGATATATAAAATTATATAGCGTTATGTCATATATATATATATATATATATATATATATATATATGTATATATATATATATATATATATATATATATATATATATATATACACACACATATATATATATATACACACACACACACACACACACACATATATATATATATATATATATATATATATATATATATATATAAGGACCTCCACAAAAACGATACACAAGGTTTAAAATCATATTTTAAAAATGCAAAACTTTTTTGATGCTTTCATTTTAGTTTTAATTTCTAGGTAATTAAGTTTAAAATCTAATTAATTATTAATATTTTTAATAAGCACAATACTTTGATGTATTTTAAAAACTAATTTAAATTGACTGGAAGGTGTTTATTTTGCGTTTTTTGTTTTTGGCTAAAATAGCTGATTAGCGTCCTTTTTAGTCGTCTTTCATTGCAATGTAATTCTTTGTATTAAAAAATCTTACAAAAATAAAATATACTTTTCTGAAATATTCTTCCAAATCTAATTTTAGTAATTTTGACATTAAATTTACTATAGCCAGCGTTTTTATTTTTTGATAATGTTGTGTATGGTCGCCCATATTTTAAAAAGTGGGAACGTTTATATACATACATTTTTTTTTTAATTCTTTAAAAAGTCTTGATGTTTGATGCCTGGCATTAAACTTTACCATTTATGATTAGTAAATATAGTTTTCACTTAATAATAATATAATCTAAATGGCTCAAATTGATATAGAATTTTAAAAGATTTAAAACTTAATTAAAATTTTCTAATAAATTTTTTTACAAAAAGAAAATAATTCTTGTAAAAGTTCATTATTCATCGAATAAATGTCTTAAGACAATACTGTTATTAATATATCTTATTTATAAAAGCAATTACAAGCTTTCCTAATTAAATAATGTCATCATTTTATTGGATTTATTTTTCGAGATTTTCGGTAAATGGTGTTCGTGCTCGCAAAAAAAAATTATTACTAAAATTTTCCAAGGATTCCTGATTTTAACTAATACAAATATGAATAGGCTTAAATTTTATTTTCTCGGAATTGCATAAAATTAAGAGAGTGTAATAGATGTAAAAATACTTTTACCAAGAATTTGTAAAAAAAAAAAAATAAATAAAAATAAAAAAAGATAAATTCATTTGTGAATAAATCCTGAAAGTTTCAATAAAATCCGACAATTATTTGGGGTTGTTTTTTTTTTTTTTTTTTTGCAAGAATTTCCAAATTATAGCATTTTTCACCGGAAAAAAGGCGCTAAAACAACCATAGTAATCTTTGGCGGATGGCTGGCTGGGGAAAAAAAAAACAAACCCAAAACAAGATTTTAAAGCAAAATTTTGAACGAGCTAGATAGAATTTAATAAAATAATAAAAAAAAAATACTTTCGTCTTTCCTCTTAATAATAACGATAAAACTTTGTTTTCATTGAGTTTTGGGCCTTTTTTCATCACGCTATGCTGTTTTTTTTTTTCAATGAATTAGTTTAAGTACCTATACAGCATTCTCTATAGGAACTCTTAAGATCTCTGGGTGCATGCCTCAAATTTCTGCACAGATGTTATCCTTGAGTTGTTGAATTGTTTTGGGGTTTATTGATGCAAACACACTCCTTAAGGTATCCTCAAAGGAAATACACGGCACGCGTCAAATCAGGAAAATGTTGTGGCTAAAAAAAAACGTCCGAATTTCGATGGTGGTTTACTGGCATTGAAGTGTCGGGAGTATTTACTTTAATATGCAGTACTGATTGATTAAATCCAGGATTTTGGTTCTTTTTCGTTTTGTTTTGTTTTTAATCACATTATCCAATGCAAGGTAGTAATAAAGCCACTAAGACACAAGGGCTTATTGAGTGTGTATGAATAAAAAAGAGAAACATTATTAAGGAATGAGAATAATAAAAAAAGTAATCAAGAAGGCAATAGATAACGATTGGCATTGCATTTAAATTTTTGAAGATCAAAGTTGGTTGGAAAGCGGAGAGCAGGAAGAGATTTCCAAAAGCGAAAAGTGCGGGAAAAGAAATTATCGAGACAATTCAATGAATGACATCCTCTTTGGAGTCGGTCCCACAAAGTAGCGCTTCGTGTGAAGAAGATATTTCAGTGAAATTTCCTTTTCACTAATGGGATACAAACGGAATGTTGGTGGTTCGACTCTGGCATAGCGGTTCTTGGTTGTGAGAGTTAGAGTTGTGTGGAACTAAGAAACGTAGCTCGTTAGAACCTTTGTCAGTAATGACATATTCTTGGTCTGATTTGACTCTTGTCAAGATAGAGCATGGCAGCTGGAATCAGATACTTTCTGTCGCGGACACGGAACTGGCTATTTTCCCCTTATTTTTATCTTAATTTTCTGCCATTTAAAATAGTTTTATTCATTTTTTTTAATTTCATTTCTGCATCTTTTGTCACCTAATCTTTGTTTCCGAGTATTTAATTTCCGTAAAATAATGACCTTTTCTCAGTTCCCATGTCTTTTTTAGGAACAGGTAAAACAGATTCTTCATCTTTATATATATATATATATATATATATATATATATATATATATATATATATATATATATATGTGTGTGTGTGTGTATGTGTGTGTGTATGTAAAAATATATAGAAAATAGGAAAGAACTCGTTAGGTAAATAATCCAAAGTTCTTTAGTATTTTTGTTATTATTTTAAAAAAATAGTGCTCGATACAAAAGTAGAACATAAATATAATTATATAAGCGTTGGAATCATATTTTTAAATAAATAATTATATATATATATATATATATATATATATATATATATATATATATATATATATATATATACAGAGTCTGCCCCCACAAATGTATTCACATTTCAGAAAAGGAAAAACTTGGGCAGATATTGGCATACTGAATTTATTCAATCACGAGATTAATACAAGTTACTTTTGGACCCTATAATTATAAGAGCTGCTCCAAACGGTGGCCTTAAGCTTCCAGTCAGTTATTAGTACTGCGAACTTCTGTTTGGGCAGCGTTGGGCAATGTGTCCAGTGGGATTGCTACACGGGCGTTTTGAATTTCTTTTCTAAGAGCCGCCAATGTAGTCGGTTTTCTGCAATACACAACAACCTTTAGAGTCCCCCATGGACAAAAGTCGGCAGGTGTTAAGTCGGGAGCGGTTCCTGAAGTTTGCATACATTATTTTTTGCCGGAAATTACAGAATTTTATATATATTAGGTTGGTGCAAAAATAATGACGTAATAATGTCGTTTTTTGACGTTAAAAATAGGTCAAAAAACGACATTATTACGTCATTATTTTTGCACCAACCTAATAGATAGACAGATAAATAGAGTTTAAAACAGTACAAAGTGAACCGTTACACATAACGTCACGTTAGACAGTTTCAAACTTTCAACTCTCTATAAAACTTCAGGACGCGGCCAATGGAATCTTAACTGCTACAACGAAAGCACATAGTTCTTGAAAATAACTGAGACTATGGCAATGTACTTGAACGAAAACAGCAGGCAAACATGAACTTCGCACAGTTTCTTTAGAATTTTGGCCCTAATACGGAAGTCTTACTCTAAAATTGGAAGAATGCTGGAAAACTTAAACAGACATACAGAATTTGTTGGTTGGGTTTAACAAAACTTTTGCGCATATATATATATATATATATATATATATATATATATATTAAGCCTTGAGGATAAGAGAAAAAGAATGAATGATGGTATTATTAGTTGATTAAAAACGAAGTTATGATTATCAATTTAGCGCTAAAGAGATCAATTAGAAAAGGTCCAACTCAATCCATAAGAGGTTTCAGCTATGGTAGTTCAAAGAGCAGTGAAAAAATGATTTGAAAATGAAATCATACATAAAACGTGTGAGGTTTCTTGTTACTCCAGGACAGAAAGTTAGAAGGTTAGAGAGGGCGAATCTTGTTACACACGTTTCAATTTTTCAGCTCTCTATAAAACGTCAAGTTTCAGACATAAGAAATTTGTTTGCCAACAATGTCTTTTGAACAGGTGAAGGGGTTTATTCCTTCTTTTGTGTTCAAGATTGTGTTTCCAGTTCCTTCTAAAATCTACTCAAATCGATACTTCTAACGCCACCGTTTAAACTCTGAAATTTTATTTACTATTTATTTTTTCCTTCGATAACATGAGGTAGGTTTGTCTATCATCCGGTTCACACACCACACCGTCTTTTTTTTTTTTAAAGCGTAAAGGTTTATCTCTTGTTTCCTGTTTAGGATTGGGTTTCCGATTCCTTCTAAAATCTTGTCTTTCACTTCCAGTAGCCTCTTGCTTCTTAGTGTCATGACTGCCTTGCTTGGGGTGAATTGACTTAAAAATATAATTTGTTTATTTCGTGTAACGCAAATGATGAACGAAGTACAGTTTTTTAAATTTATTTTCATTGTTATTTTTTCATGTTGATTTTATAGTTATCTTTATTGGTGGAAAGTGAAATGACGTCATGCAATTTTGACACTAGACTTCTCTTTTGGATTTTATCGTCTATAAATTTATTTCATGTTCATTCGCTTTGTTCTAATATTTCAGACGGTGGTGGGTGTGAAGTTGATGGCAGACATCTTGGTGGTTTATTTTGGTCTGTTTTGTTTATTTGTTTGTTTAACGTCGTATCAACTCCTCATGGGTCATTTAATGCCGAACATCATTTTCTTGGGAGCTTTGAAGTAATAAGAATCTATGTTATTCTGCTTCGACATTTGAATGCATGGTAGATGATACTCAGCTTTTTTGCATATACATGTTTATGAGGACATGATTACTAGAGGGGCGGTGATATGTGTTTTTTGTCGTAGTTTTGTTGAAGTTATATTTTGAAATACAGTTTGATTTCTTTAAGAAATTGTAAGATTAATGTTATAAAAGACTTCTTTCATGTTGGTTGTTTGATTAATTTTGTTTAGCAGCATATCAACACCACTATGGGTTATTTAATGCCGAAATCTAAATAATTAAAAACAGAGTTTTATAGTTTCAACTAAATATCCTTTGGAGGCAATTGTATGCCTTTGACTACTGATAAAATGTATTGCTTGTTATTTTGTTATAAAAATGTACTGTTATTTGGCTGGTTATTTTAGTATAATTATGTTTTGTTGCTCATTATATATATATATATATATATATATATATATATATATATATATATATATATATATATATATATATATAGTATTGTTGGCATTTTTAATATAAAAAACTTTTAGACTTTCATAATATTTTGCTTTTTATTGGGGAGTTACTATTTGCCCATAGCTGGGACCACAACAGGTGCTAGCACCCCATGTCAGTGTGAACATGAGAACAACAGCAATTAAGAGGTGGTTTTGTGCTTCTCAAAACCTCCAATCTCCCGATCAGAGGCCTTACCGCCGAATGTAGTTTATCGTCAGACATAGAACTTCGACAATAAGGGTTTTATATCAATTAGTGATAATACATACAACTAAAGGCTTTGATCGTAAATAAACTCCAATACAGGTTCATCTCTCTTTGGAGAGATATCTCACGCTCTCCCCTTGTCACCAACCCAGTTCCCTTATGTAAACGAGACGTCTCTTTGAGTATTGAGGTAATTTTGGATTTTTGCTGTATAATATATATGCTCTGTTATAATAAATACATTGATCTCTCTCTGTGGAGCAGATTATAATTTGATATTACTAGGATTCACCTGGATTATATACTAACAGATCTATTACATGTACTATATATATATATATATATATATATATATATATATATATATATATATATATATAGACAGAGACAGAGACAGAGACAGAGAGACAGAGACAGAGAGACAGAGATAAACCTAGTGAGCCAGACATACCTACCCAGGTTTCACCTAAGCGGATCGTGATCCGCTTAGGTGAAACCTGGGTAGGTTTGTCTGGCTCACTAGGCTTGACTAGGTCTGCTCTACGGTTGTATTGAGCTCTTTTTAGTTAGTTGTTTACTCGTGTCGGGGTATTTTCTTTGGGCTTTGAACCTGTATCTGTGCGATTATTTTTCGACAGACTTTCATGTTTCTAGTTCTTTCTTTTTTTAAAACCTTTTTTCCCTCGGGATTGATTTGATTATTGGCAAATCAAAAATTCGAGAGTTTTTCGAAACGAGTATAGTTACCTATATATATATATATATATATATATATATTATAGCAAATAGAATTCGAAGGCATGTTGACCTATCAATGCAAAGAACCACAGTACCCTATTAGTTTACTTTGTATGAAGTAAACGTGGCCGGAATTGAATTCGGTTTAAAGATGAAATAAATGAAGAATTGTGCTCATTACTATAAATAAACCTAACCTAATTATACGTACTTTCTCCAACCACCCAACCAGCATGAATGAGCAAAGCAAAGGACGTGACGTTTTCCTCCCCCTTCCATTTCCTTTAATCCCATAAAATAAAAATTACGCACACAGGTTGCTGAATGAATGGCGTCACTTGATCTGAAGGCCACATCGATGTATAAACAAATAACCATGCGGTGTTGATTCCTAAGTCCACGCTTTCTGCGCTCTTTTATTTTAATCTCTGTCTGTCTGTCTTTCTCTCTCTACACATATACGTGCGCGCATGCAAACACACACACACACACACACATATATATATATATATATATATATATATTCATGAATTATTCATACATAAAACAAATACAAAGGTTAATGATTAAATGGCGAGAAATCCATCTTCGCGAACAATTCAATAATATACAAAAACCCCGAATCTGTTTATGAATGAAAAGATCCTGTTTTATAAATGTCCGTTGCATTAGATCTTTTTATTTTACAAGCTTTCGTCTGTTCTTACAGACATCCTCAGGTATGAAATAGATTGCGTTCTTGTTTATACTCTCAGTAATAAGTGGACAAACGAAAACAAGGTTGTAATGTAATGCTATGAGAAATGTGTGTTATTGTTTTGGAACGTGCAGTCGCAACGCTGAGTTTGAATTTAAATTTTAAGGTTAAGGTTCTGCGTTTATGTACAAATGTAGTGATAAGAGAATTCTTTTTTACTGGTAAATTTTTATAAAACAGGATCTTTTCATTCATAAACAGATTCGGGGTTTTTGTATATTATTGAATTGTTCGCGAAAATGGATTTCTCGCCATTTAATCATTAACCTTTGTATTTGTTTTATGTATGAATAATTCATGAATTTGTAAATTAACTGCAACTTTATTGAAATTAAATATATATATATATATATATATATATATATATATATATATATATATATATATATATATATAAACAGGGTGAGCCGTAAGTTTCCATACATAGGAAAATGTATGGTGTGGATCAGGATATGGGGTGACAGAATTATTGGACCAGTTTTTGTCAGTGAAAATCTTAACAAAGAAAGGCATCTTATGTTGCAAGATGAAATTCTCCCATCCCTGCAAAATGAGGAAGGTGACTACCCAGTTTACTTCCAGAAAGATGGAGAGCCATCTCATTATGGTCATCAAGTGCATCGGTATTTGGATCAGCAGTTTCCGGATGCTTGGATTGTTCGGCGTGGTCCTGTGTTTTCCAAGATCTCTCCAGATTTCTCCACCCGCACTTGATTTCTATCTTTGGGAGCACTTGAAGGCCATGGTGGATCAGGTGAAGATAAGAGACATAAATCATCTCAAGGAACGTATCACCAACGCCATTACAAGCAACTTCAACTGTGCGTGTTCATCAACAGTGGAAAACATGTATTAATATGTGTTTTCGAAACAACAGGAATCATATAGAGTACATATAAATAAAAAAGGTTGTCCAACATAAAATGTTTATTTTTTTCTATGTATGGAAACTTATGAGCATTTCACCCGAAGGCGGGAATGCCACTATTACACAAGGGGCTTCAGAGAGTGTAAGTAAGGGAAAAGACTGTGTATAAGGTGGGGGTTAAGGACAAGATAAAAAGAAGAACGGGAATCAAGGCAATAGAAGATGTCCATTGACATTACATTTACATTTTTGAAGATTATAGTTATCAGAGAAGCATCTAAGAGGAAGGGAATTCCACTGTCGGGATGTGCGAGAGATAAAGCTGTTTGAATAGAAGAGACGGTTACATTTAACTGCTTCGACATTAAAAGGGTGGGACCGAGACGTCAACTTAGTAGCATGCTTAAATTCATGCAGTCGGGTCACCAGTGAAAATAGCTCGCCAGGACGGATGCCATGAAAATCTTTATAGAAAAGACGGAGGGAAGCCACATTACGTCGGTGAGAAAGTGACTGGAGTCGAGAACCCAAGTCAGGAGCGATCACATTGCATATCAGTCTTTGGATTTTATCGAGAACCTCGAGATAAACAGCGGGCGCACCAGACCATATATGGCAACAATATATATATATATATATATATATATATATATATATATATATATATATATATATATATATATATATATATATATATATATATATTACATGAATCATTCATACAAAAAACAGATATAGAAGTTAATGATTTAAATGGCGAGAATACATCTTCGCAAACAATTTTAATAAAGTACACAAACCCCGAACCTGTATATGAATGATATGATCCCTGTTTATAAATTACAGTTGCATAAGGTCTTTTTTTAGTTTTTTACAAGCTTTCGTCTGTTCATACAGACATGATCTGGTATAGAAATAGATTTGTTTTTTTAATTCTCGGTAATAACAGGACAACGAAAATATAGATGTAATCCGAAAAATGTTTTTGGAAATGTGCTACTGCCAACTGCAAGAATTTTAAGATTGTGCGTTTTTGTACTGGTCGATTTTTCAGTCAATGTGGCATGAAACATATTGTTCAATAATAACTGTGAGATTCCTGTATTTATTGAACAATTTAGTTCATGCCATATTGTTCGCCATTTAAATCATTAACAACTATATATTTTTTGTATGAATGATTCATGTAATGTAAATTGAATTGCACCACATACATATATATATATATATATATATATATATATATATATATATATATATATATATATATATATATATATATATATATATATATATATATATATATATATATATATATGCTCGCGTATATTGTATACACACAAACAAACAAACAATACATATATATATATAGTGATTTTCTAAGCCCGGCTTAGATGTGGCACAAGGCCGAAAGTATGGGGTACCCAGTGAGGATCGAACTCACTACTCAGTCGTAATTGTTCTAGCAAGACAAGCTTGCTAACCATTACACCGCCTCGAGGTGCCCACGCACAGCATCTATATGTTGATTCTTTGATTTATCTTTTACGGCTTAAGCCAGAAAATATTTTTAGAATATGAGAGATAGTCCTACTAATCAACTCATATAGCTGTGGCGGGCGGTGACTGGAAGAGTCTTTATTAAAAACAGGGCTTTTAGACGACATGGTGTAATGGTTAGCAATCTTGTCTCGCTAGATCAATTACGACTGAGTAGTGAGTTCGATTCTTACTGGGTGCTCCATGTTATCGGCCTTATGTCACGACTAAGTTACGCTTGGAAAATAACTTAAAAGCATAGTTTGTTTTTTTTTTCTGGCGTCAACGTGGAACTATAAATTTGTGCGAGAAACTTGAACGCCTTTTTGCGATGCAAAACATTAATTTGGAAATTCTTGCAAAAATCAGATAGATGTTGGATTTTAAAGAAACTTTCAAAAGTTAATGAAATTATTTCTGAAATGTTGATTTTTAGAAAATCTTTGTAAAAATATTTTTTGCATCAGTTGCACATCATTTAATCATATGAAAATTATAAGCGACAAAATGTTTATCCTAAGGAATTATTTTTGTATCGCTTCCTGTTTATATGAGTTATATGTCATCGGAGAATTTAAATCCTGAAAAATTTTTGGTGACACAGGACTTCCAGTTAGAAAAACTCTACTCTGAATCGTAAAATAAAAAACGCAATAAAACTTTATTTAATTAAAAAAGCCTTTAATCGCTTTAAAAATAAAAATATTTAGGAAAAAAATATTTTTTCACTCAATAAATTTTTGCAAGAACTCTTTTCATTTTTTTTAAAAAGTTTAGTTTGTAATTTATAAACTTTAAAATTCTGTTTTATTTTTGTCGGTCGAGTGATAATGTTATTAAATTAAAACTGTATTTACTGATCACCACAATTCAACGACTTCCACTATTTTAAAAATAATTTTGAATTTATTATAGGCGTATAAACGTGACGATTTTTGTAAATACGGATGTTCATACACGACAATTTCAGAAGATGAGAGCTGCAACTATAATGAATTCAAAATCTATTGTTAATTTTCTCATATCTACTAAAAGAACATCTCCGTGAGTAAGGCTATAAAGCCAAAGTGCCTATTTTCAATAAGATATTAGATTGCTTAGTCAAGTTTTAAGTTATGTGTCCCTTATTTAACTTTTTCCTGCATCAAGCTGTCGATAAATCTGTCAAAAACGCCTAGAAACACCCTCTCCATGTCAAAAAATATGCTTTTCTGTGATATTTGAAACTAATAGTAAGTAATGTTTCCTTCAATTCAGATTAATTAAAATTTTAAATCAACTACGTTTTCTACAAATAACGTTTCGGAAAAGTATGTCATTTTGGAAACTTTTATAATATTCTTAATAAAGAGAATTATGTTGTGTTGACAGATTTGTTAATATAAACCAGTTTATAGATTTTACTGATAATAAAAAATATTCTAATTAATTTAGATTCGGTTTGAAATACATCCCATAATTTTGCATGTTGTAAATATTCAATTTAATCTATTAGCTTGGAATTAGAACAAAAATAAAAGCTACAAGAAAGATTTTTATTTTATTTTTTAAATGCATTTTAAACCTTAGATATCGTTTTTTATGGACGCACACACACACACACATACACACACACACACACACACACATATATATATATATATATATATATATATATATATATATATATATATATATATATATATATATTGGGGAGTTATTTCTAGTTAAATAGATTTTATTGAAATATGAATTTTTATTTGATTTCTACAATCAAGCGAATAATGCTTAAACTGTGTGAAAACACTGTCCGTACGTCTCCATTCGAGCATTTTAAAACATGATTGATCATTTTCAAAATAGAAATTAGATGGTTTTGTAATTGAATAAAGCTTTTAATGCACTATTTTGTTTGACCATCATTGACTTAGTGTTTGGAATGCTACAATTTTAAACCATATTTTGACGGGTTCATATCAATTTCGGGCATCTGAACTAATGTATTGAACATACTAAATAATATATCCACAAGACTAATTTATATAATACCCCAAGCGGCTTTATATTTGCTATAAGCGGCCCGCAAATTATTCATTCGACAAAAATAGTAAAGAGAACGTCATTATGGCGTATGCAAATCTTCGTACGCTCTAGTTCTTTCTGTTTGGCCTTATGCCTGACTCACCTAAGATTCGTAAATATTTACTTTGCGGATTTAATTGTTTTTGCATTTGCATCCCCTGTTTGCTTTCTTTTGTGTTTTTATTGATGTTTATTTTGTCCGCTTTTGTCATGGCGCCAACAATCAATTTGGCACGTACTCTGCTTATTTGTTTAATAGCAAAGAGAAATTTGATCTTTTAAAGGTTTGTTTTCCCTCTCTCTCACACACACATACTCGCTCTGCTTCTATACCCCTTTATTATTTCTCCTTTATTTCTTTTCCCTTCTCGCTTTTACCTAACTCTCTCTTTCTCTCTCTCTCTCTCTCTCTTTCTTTCTCTCTTCAGTATAAGTCCGTTGTTATTTCTCATTATCTCACTTCTCAATATTTCGTTATGTTTTCCTACTCTCTATTATTCCTCACTACGCCTTTATCATACTCTATCTTTTTAACCCTATTATCTCTTTTTGTCTTCTTTTTTTTTAATGCTGGTAAGTAGGCGAACTTTGTTTTTTAACAACGCCGAGGAAACAAAACTGATGAGAATTAGTGGGGAACCCACGAGGACACCAATTACAGTCAGTGGCCAGGGGTCACTGGAAAGTGAAACAATTCAAATACTTTGGTGGAATCATTAGCCATGATGGAATCAAGTCAGAAATCAATGCAAGAATCGCGTTGACATCAGCAGCAATGGTAAGGCTGAAACCGATCTGGAGAGGCAAAAACAATCATCTTAAAAAAATAAACCGATATTTTTTCATGCCTTCGTCATGTCGCTTTTGGTGTATACATGCGAATTATAATCTCCAAAGACAGTCAAAGACGAGATACCTCAGACAGCTGTTTGGCATTTCTTACACTGACCCCGTCACGAATAAATTGGTGCCCAGAAGAGCGAGTCATCAGATAAATGGATATAAAGATGTTTGATAGATTGTTTTTTTCTACTGCGTAGCAACCTAGAAAGATGTATTGACCAGCATAAAGAAGAGTATACTGAAGTGGTACAGTCACGTAACCAGTTCGTGAGGCAACACCAAAATCACCCTGCAAGGTACGGTGCAATGAGGAAGGAGAAGAGGACACCAAAGAAAGTGATGGTCGGACAATGTTATCGAATTGACCATCGAAAGTTTTGTCCAAAACCCAGTCGCTAGGCAACGATCGGATCAAATAGAGGTTTCTTCTTGAGAAAGCCACTACGAAGTGTCCTTACAATTCTGGAGATGGTCTGTTGATGGTGACATAGGCGACCATTATTCTCCACAGATCCCTTGCTATATAACCCATGACTGAGCAAAGAGGGAAGAAAGGATGGATTCATGCCTTTCCCAAGGGAAAGAGTACGAAAGTTGACAGAGTTGGTTTGGATTTGAACTCGGCTCTCTGAATCCACTTACGGCGTTGATAACCGTTACGCAAATTAACATTATATTATTTGTACATATTTTATTTCGATGCTCATTCTCCTGGATGTGCAGGTGGTGTAATGGAAAGCGGTTTGGAATGAGAAATCGGAGAGCCGAGTTTGAATTCCAGTCGAGTTCGTTACATTTACTTACGCGCAAATGCCTTTCAGAAAAGATATTAATCCATATCTTCTCCCCAGTTATGGATTAAATAGTAGTACTTATATTTGGAAAATCATTGTCAGCTGAGTAGTTAATGCAATATTCACTCTAAAAAAAGATTTATTTTTACAATCCCAAATATATTTAGGCTTTAAATAACCCACAGAGGGTTGATAAGCCGTAAAAAAACAAATAAAGCAATCTTTCTCCCTCTTTATTTGTATCTCACGTACTATTGCCTTTCCTTTTTAATCTAGCAGCCTCTTTCTTTCTTTCTTTCTTTCTTCTCCTCCACCCCAATTATTTCTTTTTTAATTTCTCTGTTCTCTCTTTAACCCTGTCTCTTATATCCCCCCCACCACATTATTTTTCTTTTCTTTATTCCTCTGGTGATGTGTATGTGGTATAATGGATTCTTTTTCTTTTTATGTGCTATGTCCTTTCAGGACGTAGGCGATCATGGCTCTCCAATTCCCTCTATCCCTTGCAGCTTTCAACAAGTTCCTTCCCTCTGCCACCTCCCCCCAGACCACGTTCTGTCATCCACTTGCTTAAGGCCGCTAGGTATGCCATGCGTTGTTTTCCTTTGTCTCTCTATTCCTCTATTCGATCCGTGAGTATCAGATTCTTAAGGCCCTCCTTCATCATTATAAACTCTGAGTCAACATCCAGCTAACTAGAGGTGGTGTCTCCGTAAATCACCGTGAAGAAGGCAACGGGAAACCACTCCACTATCAATCCCCCAAAAAACATGGTATAAAGGATAGCGGTTCGTAATTAGAATTCGGAGTGTCGTGTTCGAATTCTAGTCGCGTTCGTGATATTCAGTTACGCGCTAATACCCCTGGGAAAGATATGAATCCATTTCTTCTCCCAGCTGAGTTAAAAAGCATGGCAGAATGGGCTCTTTGACCGTGGTTGGCAATCAATCCAGGAGAAAGAAAACCCTGTATCCAAAACTGTATATGAATCTAGAGACCAAATTACAAGGTTGAACAGCACACGGAAGCCAATCATGACATTGTCAGGTTGAAGATATCGACAACAGGATGTTATATGTAGTTAACGGCAGAATCTGACAGATCTGATTTGAATTGCAATGGTCTGATGGAAAGATCCTTCATACTGGACAATGGCTGAAACAATTATACCGAATTATATGGAAACTGCAGGAAGGCATAAAAAGGGGACTTGTATGTCAATCGAAACACTTACGGGACATTAGATTTATTCTTAAGTTAACCTGGACGCTGGTTTCGAAAACGACCTCCATTCTGTGGTTGACTTGGGCACAAAATGGGTCGTGAATTTTAATGCATCCAAAACGAAACTGGTGTCATTTACTGACCATAATGAAACATCCCTGCCTCCTATCATCATCGTTGATGCTCAACTGCACAAGAGTGCCTCATTGCGCCTTCTTAGACTCACGTTCTCCACTGACCTGAGGTGGAACAACTACACTGAATCAATATCTGCATCAACCGCAAGAGAAGATAATTCTTTGTGTCACACCAGAATGTTTTTCTGGTTTGAGTCCATCCTTCAAATCTACAAATCTACCATTCATCCATCAATATTATTACCATATATGGTCTGCTCTGACGAGCTATTTTCATTAGTACTGCATGAATTTAAGCGTGCTACTAGGTTGGCATCTCGGTCCTACCCGTTTACTGTCGGAACAGTCAAATATAATGTCTTCTTCTACTCCAACAGCTTCTTCCCTTGCACTTCATGACAGTGGAATTCCCTTCCTCTTATTTGCTTCCTTGATAACTATTAGGTTGGTGCAAAAATAATGTCGTTCTCTCACATAGTAACATATGTGAGAAAACGACATTATTTTTGCACCAACCTAATATAATCTTGAAAAATTTAAATGTAATGTGAATGGACATCTGTTGCTTTAATCTCCATTCTTCTTCTTATCCTCCTCCGTTCTTCATTTTACCCTTTCCTCACCCCCCTATACCCAGTCTTTTCCCTTACTTACACTCTCTGTAGCCCCTTGCGTACTAGTGGCACACCCGCAGGACGGGTGTGCCACTAATACGTAAGGGGCTACAAGGGGTGAATTGCTTAAAAAAATTCTTCTCCCTTCCTTCATTTGTTTCTCACCCACTCCTTTTATTTCTTCTTTCTCTCTGTCTCTTTGCTTTTCTTCCGATCCTTATTACGCCTACTGCCATACCACTTTGAAACGCCGGTTCTCGCACGATCAACGCAACGTCGAACAGGGCCAGTACCTAGAGAGGTGAGTGCTTATGGATATCATGTGCTGTAAGCTTGGATATGTAAGTGGTGTAATTGATACGGCTCGGAATTTGAAACCGGAGAATCGAGTTTCGATTCCAGTCGGGTTCGTTATATAATAGGTTGGTGCAAAAATAATGTCGTTTTCTCACATAGTAACATATGTGAGAAAACGACATCATTTTTGCACCAACCTAATACATTTACGTGCAAATACCCTTAAAATAGATATGAATCTTCCCCTTGCTATGGGTTAGTTTGTATCAGTAAATCATTATTATCTCCCAAAACTTCTTACACTCTAAAATATTCTCTGGCTATAAATGGCCTGTAAAAAGTTGATAACCTGTAAAAAAATAAATCGATTGATCAATTCATCCACTCCTTAATATTTATTCATTTCCTATTTCTCTTTCCCTCTCTCTTTCTCTCTATGATTTTCTCTCGTGAAATATTTCTCTATTTCTCATCTCTCTCTCTCTCACTCTCTTTCTCATTCATTCATCCTCTTAGTTTTTCTCTTTCTCTCTATCTCTCTTCTTTTATTATTTCTTTTCTATTTTCTCTTCGCTCTCTTTCTCTACTCTTATCCTTTCTTATTGTCACCATTTCCTTTTCTTTCCCTCTCTTTCTTTTTCCTTAGCTCGTATAACTAAAGAAAATACTCAAGTATTTCCAAGCCGCGTATTAGCAATTGGCAGGAGTTGATCCGGTTAAATATTCGAATTTTACGGTGAATCCATTCAGCATCACTAAGAACCTAAACAAATAGACTCCAACCCGTGGAAACTATAATTTAATTTCTTACAGAGAGAAAGAGAGAGAGAGAGAAAGAGAGAGAGAGAGAGAAAGAGAGAGTGAGAGAGAAAGAGAGAGTGAGAGAGAGAGAAAGAGAGAGAGAGAAAGAGAGAGTGAGAGAGAGAGAAAGAGAGAGAGATAGAAAGAGAGAGAGAGAGAGAGAGAGAGAGAGATGTAGACACGAACGATGCGTTCAAATCATCCTATAAAGTTATTAACATATTTTGCTGACACTTTCATATGTCTAAATCATTAAAGAAATTATTTAAATTGTTTAATAAAACTCCGTTTGTCAGAATTGCCCCGGATCATTGAAAATGCTACAAATTTATTAAAATTATGATAATTATGATAATTATTCAAATCTGTTATACTCTGGGGTCTGTAATAATCTTAAATTCTCGCTCATTAATTTTTGAAAAAAAATATTCCAATTTTCATTTTTCTAAACATCGACTTACTTATTTTCATGGAAACTACTTAGACTTCATGCATATTCTAAAACTTCATTTGAATTGTAACTGATTCAGTTCTGAAAATTCATGAAGACCTTCTAGGATTCAATATTGGCGGCCACAATCTTGACAGCATAAAATATGCAGCTGACACAGTGTTGATAACAGACGAGGAAAGGAAAATACGAGGACTTCTACAGAAGGTATCGAAGAAAAGCGAGAAGAAAAGACTAAACATTAATTGCAAGAAACCGGAAAGCAAGGTTATTGACAAAAGGAACAGTCCGACATCCAAATTGTAATTTGGAGATAGCAGAATCAAAGAAGTACAACAATTTAAATATCTAGGAAATATTTTAACAGGCGTGGAAAGTGCGTCAATGAAATCGGATGGCGCATTTGGATAGCCAAAGATGCCTTTCAAAAGATATATAAAGTATTAAGAAACAGAAACATTTCGTTTGAAATCAATAAAAGCGTACTGAACTGTTACGTAATTTCTGTCTTTCTATATGGTATCGAATATTAGACAATCTCCTCACAGATGAGGAAAAGACTTGACGCAACAGAAATGTGGTTCTATAGAAAGATGCTGAGAATACCATGAGCCGAATACGAGATCAACGACGAAATTTTAAAGGAAATGGAAACAAAATGGACACTTATAATTAACGTCAGAAAGAGACAGTCGAAATTTCTATGGAACATAAGAAAGAAAGAGGGCTTGAAAATTTTGATGCTCACAGAGCAGAAAGCAAAAAGAACAGAGGAAAACAACGCATGACCCACCTCACGAGTTTGCGTGAATGGATGACTGAACGGGGTTTAGGAAAGGTAACGAAAGACAAAATTTATTGTGAGTTACAAATCATTATCGCCAACATCCTGAAGGGACATAGGAGAAGTAAAAAAGGAGAAGCAGAAGACCGTCTTTGTTCGCGATTTTAAAAATAATATAAAAGTTATAGTTGTGAAAATAACATTTTAAGTGCTACACAAGTGTGGAATTTGGAAATTACTCACGCCTTCTCGTAATCCTGGCTTTATGAATCAATACACGACAATCAGTGATGAAAAGAAGAACTAATGAAATAAATTATAAATGCTTTGTAAATTTCATATTTATTTGTGGTAAAAATAGTTTTAATTCTCATCAAACCATATTCTGTAGGTATACATACTATTCCTTGCTTTGATTAAACTAGATTCTAAATGATTCCTACCACTTTTACAACTCTCTGCTAAATAATTTTTTTGAAAACATCTGTAACCCATGGAACAATGGACTAGTGGATTAAAACGTTGATTCTTGAATTTGGTGACATAGTAATTGCGAATTCAACCAGGGAAGTGTGTGTTTGGACTCAGTGACAACGGGGCGAGAAATAACTAAGCAGTAATAAATAAGAACTAAATCAGATATACCTAGACATGGGAAAAAGAAACGAGAAAAGTCTACCTCCGTAGTAAAGTAAAGCGTTCAGATTTTTAATGCAGCATTGGGTTCCTACGGAGGAATTGCCGATAAAATCTAGAAACGACTCGCAACGTTAAAATTCATTCATTCTTAAACATTCACTGGAATCATAAAAAATGATATTTTCATCGTATCTCGCGTCGTCTCTCCTCGTAATTTTAAAAATAATTCCAAAGATATGGCTGAAAAAAAGAATATTTTGGGGTTCTTGGTAAGAAATGGTAGGTTCCCTGTACCACTCCAGTAAGTACCTGACTCCTTATACTACCATCTACCTTTAGAAGAGCCAGATCAGGCCTGAGATGGAGTACTGCTGTCATGTTTGGGCAAGAACTTCCCAGTCATCGATACAGATCAAAAGCATTTCCGCCTCCTTCTGGGTGATAAATTATTTTCACTCTGCAACCCCCTCTCTCACAGACGAGGTGTATCAAGCCTCTCATTGCTCTGTTGCTACTTCCATGGAAAATGCTCAGACAAACAACATTCCTAAGTTCCACCAATTCTAATCTCCACGGCTAGGACCCGCCATGCTACGCACATTGTAGCGAACCACCCTCATTCCCTTCGTATTCTATCGCTGAGAAGTAAGTTCCACTCAAGCATCTTCTTCCCGCGAACCACTGCTTTGTGGAACAGACTCCCATGTGGATGGTTTCCCGATCACTACAATCTTAACCTGTTCAAGTCTAGGGCAAACCGTGATATTCCCCACGTACCTGTAACAATTGTGTCTCTTACTCTGTAATCCTCTTCCTCGAGCGGATCACGGGTCTTGTACAGGGTGAACCTCACTGTAAAAATGTGTGAATTGTCCACATTATTCATGCTTTTTCGCAATCAATCAAAAAACTTCATAGCTATATACAACAACACATGACAATCCGTGAAAAAAGAGAAGTACAAATGACGGACATTAGAAAAATGAAGTGCAAATGACGGATATTAAAAAGAAGTACAAATGACGGATATTAGAAAAAAGAAGTACAAATGACGGATATTAGAAACAGGTTTTGTAAAATTTCTATTTATTTGCGGTAAAAATTTTGATTGAGAATAAAATTGTTTTCACGTTCTTCAAACAATTTGCTATATGTTTACATACCATTCTTGGTTTGATTTGATTTCATTCGATTATTTAACGGCATATCAACTCTCCATGGGTCATTTAATGTCGAAATTTAATTTTCTTGGGAGCTTTGACGTAATAAAAATGATATATGTCATTCTGCTTTCACAACTGAATACATGGCAGATGATATTCGGTTTTGGGGCATATACATATTTATATGGACATAATTATTAGAGACAATGATATATTTTATGCTGTAGTTTTTTTTTACGTTAAATTTTGGAATACAGTTTAAGAAATTTTAGGATATTACATGGATTAATATCATGAAATTGTTCTTTCATGTTGGTTGTTTGATTGGTTGATTTTATTTAGCGGCATATCAACACCTCTATGGGTTAATAATAATTAATGCTGAAATGTAAATAATTTAAACAATTTTATGGATTTAACTAAATATATTTTGAACGCAATTGCATGCCTTCAACTGCAGAGAAAATGTTATTCTACTTTCACAGTTGAGTACATGGTAGATGATACTCAGCTTTTGTGCATACACATGTTTATGCGGACATAATTACCACAGGCGGGGATAGGTGTGTTTATATCTTGTATTTTTGTTGAAGTTATATTTTGGAATAGAGTCCGATTTCTTTAAGAAAATGTAGGATATTATATGGATTAATGTCATGAAAATGTTCTTTCATGTTGTCATGTTTGGTATTATTTTATTTTTATTAATATTATTGTTTTTTTTTTTGGTGAAGTCGTTAAAATTTGTTAATATGTATTTTATTAGGTATAGATCTTGGCATACCGTACGAATTGAAGGTGGTTCTTGTTTTAGAATATAAGAGTGTGTTATCATGGTGTTTCCGATATGAAGCCGGGACATTATTACTTAATTTTTTCTTGTCTTTAGTTTTTGGTGCCATTCTTCTGTGGTAGACTTAACATTCCTTAATTCAAATAAAGCAAATTCCATTCTAATCCTACTAGATTGGTTTCTTCTAGTTCCCCGACCCAAACGCTTACGTAGTTTTGAAAAAATCCCAGGACATGTTTGCTCTAAACTCTCCTTTTTTATTCAATAACTGAGAATCTCTGATATTATTCCAACTAGTGAATCTTTTCTTTAGACATTGATATTGATTCGGCTTTTTTTGGTGGGGGTATTTTCAGGAGAAAAGTGGTTTCATTTTTTGTTTATGCAATACACATGACGAGGAATGAAGAAAGGATCGGACGTTTCGTTGTGTTAAGAACAGCAAATATACGCAGAAGAATTTTCAGCTGCCCGTAGAATGCCGTGTATGTTAATGACTTTTCTCAAAAATATAGATAATATGGTTAGATAATTTTTTGCTTTTTTTGTATGTTCTACTCTTCCATTTTTGTATCACGGACCAGAGCCGAGTTGCTCGGCCTACGGTTTGGGATTCAAGTATGAAGAAGCTTAGCCCCGGGGATTCAAACTATCCGGCAGTACCTTCCCTATTGCATTCAAGCGGAGGCTCTTATGACGCATGCGTGACAGTAGACGCTGGAACTGAGTAACTTTTGCTTCTGGCTCATATGCACGTGCATTTATTATTATTATTATTATTAATGAATCTGTGTTAAATCTCTCCAGGAAAAGAAAGTCCATCAATTTCGAAGTGAGTACACCATCTTCAATTTTTATGCAATTCTGAGGTAGTGATAAATACACACTGCTTAAAATAAAAACAAAATCTGTCTAGTTCAAACACGTGTATTCGCAAAAAGAAAATAAAAGTTTGAAGTAATAAAAGGTCTCTTCTTTGGGGAAAGCTGGCATCGAATTTTTCAGGCCAACACAGAAATACCAAGTGAAAACACAATCTTCTTCTTGGTTCCATTCAGCTGCTATAGCACACAGGAATCAATTCTTCCGGCTATACTAGCAAGACAGGTTCGATTATGACATTCGTCTCTTTGTTACCGTTCGTAATGAGTGCAAGCGTGTCCTCAAAGAAGACAGTGAGATAACGTATAGCCTCTCACATATTTCGTTCTAGAGATTAAGGGCGGCTCTGTACTGAACAAGAACAAATTCTCAGTCTGTTCTCTCTTCAAACGATTTGAATAGTTGTCATCTACTGCAGATAAAGTAGTGTGATTTGCCGGGAAATTAACTTCCAACTCCACTCTCGATTCATCTGGTGTATCTCTGCCTGATTTCCATTTAGAATAGAATCTCTACTGAGTGATATGCATATTACTGCATCCATAATTTCAGCTGTCATTTTAAACTAGATCACGCAAGGCTTGCGGAGTCAACTGTACCCCTATAATTGTTCTAAAGAAACGTTCCCTTGAATTGACCCTTGTTCTTTCCAAGCTGGTATAATAAATATACCTCGCTGTGCCTTGATTTCCTGCTTGCTGGAAATCCTTCTCTGCAGTCTTTAAGAACTCTGGAGAACGATCTTACCCATAGGATTATCACCCTATAAGTCTAATACCTATTTTGGGCAAAATTACTAGAGGCTCTAACGCCGAAATGTTGAAGCATCTTAAACGGCCTCCTTTCGAATAAACAATATGGTTTCCGTTTCTCCAAGTCAACCGCCGATGTCTTAACGACTACCACTGAATTTTTCTACCAAGCTTTAGACAAGATCGAAGAACTCGGGCTGTGGTTATATCTCAAAGGTGTTCGACAGAGTTTGGTAAGATCAAAGGCTACGTTGTTTCTGACCAAATATTTGGCTTAATCTAATCACTACTAACAATTCGTTTAATGAAGTTAGTGTTGAATGGACACGCTTCTAGTTCATGTCACGTTAATGCAGCTCTCCTCCAGAGCTCTATCCTCGGACCTGTGCTGTTTCTGATCTTCATCAACGACTTATGTATTTGCAGATGACACAGCGATTTACTCCTATATTAGTAGCAAGTCCGACAGGTTTAGCAAAACTGACAGATCCTCTCGAAAAGGATCTGAAGTCAGTGCTTAACTGGAGAAAGGAATGACTTGTGAACTTTAACGCCTTCTGAACAAAACTGCTTTCATTTAATCATCATTTTCTTTTCTGCCTGCTGCTAAACCCCAGGAGGGCAACACTTTGCGCCTTCTTGGGCTCACGTTTTCTAATGAGATGAAGTGGAATGATTATATTGAATCAATTGCTAGGTCTGCTGTAAGGAAAGTTTGTTGTGCCAGTGTCGTGCCAGATAATTTTTTCTCATCAGAATCCAACTTGAACATTTATAAATCTTCCATTCGTCAATGCATAAATATTACTATCATATCTGGTCTGATGCTCCAACTATATATCTCAACATTTTTGATAAAATTCTAAGAATGGTTTGAATTGTAATCGATTCTGACCAGGCATCTCGACTTCAGTCACTTTCTTACCGATTTAATGTGGCTTCCCTCTTTTCATAGGAATTGTTTTGATGACCTTTCCCCTTTAGTGTTTCGGCTACAGGAATTTACGCGTACTACTAGATTGGCAATTAGGTCTCTTGAACTAACCAGATGCAACCATTAGTTTTATGTTAATAGTTTCCTTTCTCGCATCTTGCTCGTGGAACGCTCTACGATTTTTTTTTTTGCTGTCCTGTCACGTAAAATTTTCAAAAATTGAAATGCAACACCAATCGCCATATTCTGTGTACCAGAAAACGTCTCTTTTATTGTACTTTTTCCTCACTTCCCCCCCCCACTAAAGTCTTCTCATTCTCTTTCACTCCCTGTAACATTGTGTCTTACTGACATTATCGCCTTGTCCGAAGTACATGGGTTAAAAAAAAATCTGTGCCTGACCATTGCCAGGTGGACGAAATTCAGAGTTGTTCCAAACGGTGATAAGCAAAATATATATATTTATAATATAGATCTAGGCTCTGTTATTGCACATTGAACACCACCAGTACTCAATAAGTGCTGTTTTACACACACACACACAGACATATATATATATATATATATATATATATATATATATATGTGTGTGTGTGTGTGTGTGTGTGTGTGTGTGTGATCAACCGTTATTTTTACTGAACACCCGAATTTGAGTAGACGCTCCGTTTATTTTAAACAATATTTATTTCGTCTACCGGGGTTTTTGTACTCAAAGAAAGATTAATAAATTAAATGTGCCATTCTCAAGTACGCAGACCGGTAGACGAAGTAAATATTATTTAAGATAAACGGATCGTTTGATCAAATACGAGTATCCATAAGCAATAACCATGTCAAATAATAAAAATATGCCCGATTAAAAAATTAAATCTTTTAATTCTTTATATATATATATGTATATATATATATATATATATATATATATATATATATATATATATATATATATAATATCGGACATTGTATATTTCTCAACATATATATATATATATATATATATATATATGTTTATAATAAATATACATTCAATGTCCGATATTATATATATATATATATATATATATATATATATATATATATATATATATTTATATATATATATATATATATATGATATATCTAATGTATATATATATATATATATATATATATATATAATATAATGTATATATATATATATAATGTATATATGTCCTAAACAGGACACAAGGAATAAATCTCTGCTCCTGTTATATATATATATATATATATATATATATGAAATGAATAAAAATCCGACATAATGGCAAGCACACACAGAAATATATATATATATATATATATATATATATATATATATATATATATATATATATATATATATATATATATTGAGAGAGAGAGTATGGATAGGAATCTGACGAAATTATTCGATAAAGAGCAAGTAGGAAACACATCTTAATCTAAAATGTTTCACTATATTAATGTTTCGGCAGAGATCAAGATAGAAATGATAAACAAATGATAAAAAGCAAAAAGAGGCAGATTAATGGTATGTTGTGTTTGGCTATTTTTTATTTCTCCATTACATGTGACGCGTATCTAACCAATCATTTCTATCTTGTTCTCTGACAATGCTTTAATCAAGTGAAACATTTCACATTATGATCTGTTTCCTAGTTGTTCTTTATTCGATCATATATATATATATATATATATATATATATATATATATATATAATGGACTTATTTTACTGTTTTAAGTCAGTTATCCATCGAGATGGCACGATGACGCGCTGATTCAGCTCAGTGTGAGGTAGTATGTCTGACCACAGCGTTGGTGGCCACGGCTAATCTACATCTTGTCTCGTATTAAGGCTGTCTATGTTCACTGTCGAGTGCGCTGGCAATATTGTCAACTGTGTTTCTACTTGTGCCGAAGAACGGAGTGTATTTCCAATTATGTTGTAAGGTAAATACGCCAATGTTTTTATATACTAAATGTTCTGAAAGGTTTTTGGCAACCGTGTACAACAAAAATATGTCGAAATGAGTTTTAAGTTTGACATAACAGGAATATCATAGGGTTTCAGTTATTTCTTGTTTGTTGCCGCCCGCACGTACGCATGCGCGTGGGTGCGTGCCAGAGCGGAAGCGTGTTTTATGCACTGTACAACGAAAATGTTGCTTGCATTGTTGATGACATCATCAGCATTTTTTCTAAGCACCCCCAACCAGAAAAAAAAAAAAAAAAAAAAGACTAAAGAAGCCGCTAAAACATTTTCAGAATGTGGTTTAATTTTTTAATTTCTTTAGCGGTACAATTAGCAAGAATTAGATCATCTATTAGCAATGCCGGGATATCCTTATTTAATATAAAGAATTTTTTTCTTGGTTACGGTCTATTTGTCTGGGATACCTCGGCGTGGTGTAATGGTTAGCAAGCTTGGCTTGCTGGATCAGTTACTAACTGAAAAGTGAGTTCGATTCTCACTGGATGCCCCATACTTTCGGCTTTGTGCCACATTTAAGTAACGCTTGGAAAATCTCTACGGGCTATTTGTCAGTCAGCATTTTAATTTTATTTTTTACAACACTTGTGATTTCTTCACAACATATACATTTTCTTTACTCTACAAGATTACAAGTCATGCTGGTGGTGTGTGTTGCTTACAGCTTGAAGTATATTTTATTGATAGTACATCCGAGAGCCACTGAAGTTAGAGAGTTACAGTGTGAGTGTAAGTGGGTGGGGTAAGAATGTGTTATGAGGACGAGTAGGATAGATATCAGTTAACCCTAGTTGATTTGTTTTTACGAGTTATCAACCCCTTTGCAGGTTATTTAAAGCCAGAAAATATTTTTAGATTATCAGATATATTTAGATAATAATAGTTTAGTGATACAAGTCTTACTAATTAACCCATAGGTTCGGGGAGAAGAGGTTGGTTCATACCTTTGTCAAGAGTATTTGCGCGTGAGTGAATATAACGAACCCAACTTGAATTGGAAATCGGCTCTCCTATTTACAATTCCGTGCCATTATCCAATACACCAGCCGCACATCCCAGCTTACAGCACCTGCTATTCGCAAGTGGTCACCCATCTAGTTACTGGCCAGGCACGGCGTTGCTTAACTTCATGCCGGAACCGATGTTTCCACATGATGTGGCCGTAAGTGCTGTTGCCCCTGGACTTAATGAGACCAAGATTGTAGTTTTCAGGGAAGCATTCTCTCGATAGTTTGATCCCCAAATTAACAATTTTGGGGGGAAGAAATTGCCTGAGTGTAATTTGCTTTTTATCAAAGAGACATGAACGAAATCGGAATGATTTGCCAAAGTGAACACGGTATGGCAGACCCTAGCTGTTAATGTCATTATAAATCATCTAGAAGGATTATTGAATCAGCTACAATAGCACTTCATCTATGTACTGCGTTTTTTCAGGATACTGGCGATCATGGCCCTCCAAAATTTCTCATCTTTTGTTGCTCTTAATAAATCATCTCTCCTGAACCTTGTTCCACCATCTATTTGACTCAAGCACGCTAGGTCGGTCATGCGTTGTTTTCCTCTCTCCCTCTTGTCTTCAATCTGTCATGTGAGTATCAAATTTTCCAATCCCTTTTTCCTCATTATGTGCCCATGGGATTTTAACTGTCTCTTCCTGCTATTAATTATGTGTCCTTTTTGTTTCTATTTTCTCTAAAACTTCGGTTAATAAATTTTCGGTCTAATGGACGAAAATGAATAAATTTCGTTCTTGTTGAATTATCATTTCTATTATTTTACCTCGAGATTATCTTACGTATTTAATATAAAACTAAGACCCGGATTTTTTTCAAATATCTCCTTTCCTAAAAGAAATACCCCTTTCCCAAGCCAACATACATGACTGTAAAAATTTAAAAATGAGACAAAAAGATTAAATTATTATCCAAAATATATAATGCATAAATTAATGTGAAATTAAAATAATAGAAATAACAATAACATTATAAAAATACAACAACAACATTTATTCAATTTCCGTTGTTAGACATTGAATGACATCACTTACCATTCACCATAGTTTACCGTGATTTTCAGTTAACCTGATATTTATTTATAGGCGTTCTTAAACTTAGAATATTCTAAGTAAAGATATTTTGACTTCAGTGTATCAATACATGTTGCAAAATAAAATGCTTACATTAACTTTGATAACGTATATCAGAGAATGAAACGTATCTTTTAAGAGAAATTCAACTTTTGGCTTTATTCATATTGTCATTGTATAGATATATCTTTTTGTCATATCTGAACAAAACACGCAAACACACATACATATACATATATATTTTATAAATATAGTGGTGGTAATAATTTATATATAATAATTTATATATGTATATATAAATATATATGTGTGTGTGTGTGTGTATGTGTGTGTGTTTGTGCGTGCGCACGTGTATGTGTAGAGAGAGAGACAGACAGACCACGATAAAAATAAAAGAGCGCTGAAAGCGTGGTCTTCGATAAAATAGATGAAGATGAAACGCGTCGTCTAAGACAAATTCAACTTTTGGCTTTATTCATATTGTCATTATACAGAAATCTCTTTTGTTATATCTGAACACACACAAACACACACATACATATATATTTTATAAATATAGTAGTGGTAATAATTTATATATATATATATATATATATATATATATATATATATATATATATATATATATGTGTGTGTGTGTGTGTGTGTGTATTTGTGTATTTAGGTAGTAAATTCTCTTTTAGGCATGTCAGATTGAATAAATTACAGACATTACGTGTGCTAATTTTTAACAAAATCCGTTCATACTCACGAATAACAATCCGTGTATTGATGTTAAAGGATAAGAGGAGTATGCTGTAGTTGTTTAAATTTCTTTTATTGGGTAATGAAAATAAATAATATATATATATATATATATATATATATATATATATATATATATATATATATATATATATATATATAGTACGCACCGGCTTTCTTCAGGTGGTTGGAATTTCGAACTGAACCTTTTATTTCGCTCACTGGGATAGACTGTTCTACCAACGCCTTTATCCACTGTCCTTGAAAACACATGGCACAGTGGATAAAGGCGTTGGTTAGATCCAGTGACAGGACCCAAAGAGTGTGAGTTCAATACCCGGTTAAGGCAGTGGAGAGCTTTCGGAGGGAAAGTGACCAGACCTTGACCCATTTAGATGGTTAACCTAACGGAAGTTATATATAGAAATGGGAGGGGAGTAGGGAGAAAAGAAAATGGAAAAAGGAAAAAGAAAGAGGGAGAGGGAAGTAAAGACAAAGAGGGTGCAATTGGGTTGTAGCAATTTATGTAAAGAATAGATTTTAATGCTTGATAGAAATTTATGTCTAAAAAAAAAGTTTTTTTTTAGGTTAACCATCTAAATAGGTCACGGTCTGGTCATTCCTCCTCCCCCAATACAAAGTATGCTTGAGAGAGATATGAAATTAATCCCTCCCTATACTCTACCATGTCTCTTTAACTACTCCTCTTACACTCTCTGTTAAATTACAAAATCTTACACTGCCCATCAATTTTAATTTCATTTTTCATTTCATTTCATTTTTGGAAGTACGATCATCATCCGGCGTCATTTAAAAGGGCTCTGATGAAATAAATTATTATAATGGTACCTTAAAGTGGTCTGTTTTTCTTTTATATATATATATATATATATATATATATATATATATATATATATATATATATATAGGGGTTTTATTAACTTCAAAACCCCTACGGCAAACCGGAAAATACTTAGAAAGCTAAAACTTATAAATCTTTAAATGAACCTTGTTTCTTATGCTTACATGAAAAATTAGAAATCATCCGATTTGCTGACAAAAAATCTGTTAAACCAAAGAAGTGGATTAACTGTAAATTGCTAACACAGCTTATCTTTTACCTCACAATATAGTTACAGTTTTCAAAAATTAGGTAATCCAATTTCTTATGGCCATAATTTATAAGTCAATAATACTCTTATTTTATTTATTCATATTTAGTATTGCCGTCCAGTTAGTATTATTTATATCTTATGTAGATGATCCACATTTTTAATTTTATCTTAAGAAGCTTGCTGAATATGAAAACCTAAAAAAATTTTCTGTTGAACTTTACGTCTGGTTACTCTCCTTCACCACCTCTCAGCGAAGAAGGATAACATTTCATTTGTGGAAATTTCATTAAGAGTGGGGGTAAGCAATGTAAAAAAAATATATATTTGCCAAAATTTTCTAAAACAAATATATAAATAATTTCTTTCATTTGTGAATAAGTCCTGAAAATTTCATTAAAAACCGACAATTTTGATTTTTGCAACAATTCACCCCCGCCCCCCCCCCCCAAAAAAAAAACCGCTAAAAATCCCTATCCTAATATCGCAGGAAAATAAAGATTCGTAACTAAAATTTCAAACGTACTAGAAAGGATTAAAAATTTGATAAAATATTTTGGTCGTTCCTCCTAATAACAACGTTAGCATTTCGACAATAAAACTTTAATTTTATCAAGTTTTGGGCCTTTTTCTTCGTGCTAGGCGCTTTTTTCAGCCAATTATTGGAGAAGCCTATATTAATTCTTTTTTTTTTTTTTTTTTTCACTTTATAGTTAAGTATTAGAGGCTCTAATCAATTCCGAATTGGTTAAGCATCTCACCAAGCAGAGTCTTCAATCAGACAAGGAATGTGCCTTTTGATTCTCTGGATCAACTGCTGAGGTGTTAACGGTTATTGTTGAAAGAGTCTTTAAATAAGAATGGTGAAGCGCGGCCTGTTGCTTTGGATACATCGAAGGCGTTTGATATGGTTTGGCGTAATGGTTTAACCAATTCGGTGTTCTAGTACTAGAAGGTTAATAGTTCGTTAGAGTTCTTAATAGTTCGCCTGAGTTCTTTATTTTTTATGATAACGTTAGCCGTTTTAAATTACCAATAACAACACACCTTCAAAATCAAAGCTACAAGGAACCAACATTATTTACGAATTCACATGACCCCTAAGGAACTCTGTTCCTGATCAAACCAAACTCATAAATACTCATTGGTCACACTACTACATGCTTATCCAGACGAATAACGTTACACCTACTCAACCATAGCTCCACTAGGACTCATTGAAACACACATAAAACCTACTAGACTCCATGCGAAATATGCTAATAGAAAATACAAGCATAATAACCTCATCCACATGTAAAAAAAGGATTAAAATAATGGAATTCCTACTAATAAAAAAGAAAAAGCAACATTCATTAACATTAACTATGAAGACTGTTGACCATGTTCACCATAGTCTATGAATATAGAATACAGCGCAGTACGTAATCTGTTTAATGAAACAACGTTAAAGATTAATACTCTCGAGTCAGATATTTTACTAAATCTGACTATATGGCCAATACCAGCAGCAGCTTTTCCGTAATTCTTCAGTCTTCGATATCAAAGGCTGGCAGTGCGTATTCAGGAAAACATGGCCGCCTTTAAACACGTCGCATTGAATATTTTGAGCCTTCTGATTGGTTAACCCTTCTATTGGTGAACTATAAAATGAGTCAGCTCATTTTGGCTGGCTCACTAGTACACCAGGGTATTCAAAAATTCCAACAAAGACATCATTGATAATGGCTAAAAGTATAGCCCAAAGTGCCTGGATATGTAGAAGTTTTGTATAGTTTTTACACACTGTGTTTTTCGTGTCCAGAAAATAAATCACTTTTACGAACACAAAAAATTAAATAAAAAAGCTTAATCGCAGTACCTTGCCTGTCGTTTAAATGAAACATGTATAAAAGAAAGATTGCTACATAGAAAGAGAGAGAGAGAGAAAGAGAGAGAGAAGATAGAAAAAGTGTGCATATAGGAATCAATACTGCATAGTGAATATTAGTTTCAATGAGGTCTTCACACCAAGTGATACAACTCTTTTAACGGTCGACATACATAGTTATTGGGTGAGGGTTGTTAGCTAATATACGTACAGATACAAATTTTTAATTTATTGTATTTCCAACTAATCAATAAACATATTTTTCATGTAGCTGGAAATGCAATAAATAAAAAAAATTGTATGTGTACGAATATTTGCTTCTCCCCACTGTAAGTCACTGGGGGATTGAAGCGAGTTCCTCATTCAGTGAACTATATATAGAGTACGCTAAAGAGAAAAGAGTGTCTTCCACTGTCTGTATCAATGAACGCTCTCTATCTGCCGTTATTGAGCCCTTTTTATCTATAAATATATAAAATTTAAACAATATATATATATATATATATATATATATATATATATATATATATATATATATATATATATATAAGGAATTAATGGATTCAATTTTTTATCCGACATTATTTCTTCAATTTTTATCCGACATTATCCAAGCCTTATTTTAATGGATATCCGGTCAGCACATTTTCTTTATTAAATCTATTGAACGTGCAACCTGATAGACATAATTCACAGTGTTAAATACGGGATGACTACTCAAATATGGGCATCCACTAAAATAATCTGTTTTGAGTAACACACACACACACACACACACACTATTTAGGTAGCATATTTTCATTCAAACAGATTGGTTAAATAATTTTGACGTATCATAAGCGAACAGTCTGATCCTTCTAACGAACTATTAACTATTACAGCATTAAATACCGAATTGGTTAAGCCATTTAGTACCGTATTGGTTAAGCCATTACGCCAAACCATGTCAAACCCCCTCAAGTTATCCAAAGCAACAAGCCGCGCTTCACCATTCTTATTTAAAGACTCTTTCAACAATAACCGTTAACACCTCAGCAGTTGATCCAGAGAATCAAAAGGCACATTCCTTGTCCGATTGAAGACTCTGCTTGGTGTGATGCTTAACCAATTCGGAATTGATTAGCAATAAAATGATAGCATAAGCATTAAAAAAACGAACAGCTGAAATTTTTTAAACTCTTATTTCTTAAATTTACGTGTTTTATAAGCATATTATTATTGAAATCAAAATTTCTATGGTAACGGCTAGAGCAATTGTTTAAAGAAAAAGGGGCGTAAGGTGTTAACAATTTGTATCAATATCTTAGTTACATTCACAGATGTCAAGTCAGGGTAAGGTTGGGGTGTCTAGATTTAAAGCGGAAGATGACAATATCTCGTCTGGTTAAGTGTCTATGGAGATTTATTTATTTTTTTATTTTATTTTTTTTATTTTAAAATAATAATAATATGCTTATAAAACACGTAAATTTCAGAAATAAGTTATTCCAAAAAAAATTTCGCTTGAAGATGGAACGGAGCTTACTTTAACTCAATTTAATTCAAATAATTATATTGAAGTTTTCGGCTCTTATTTTGAAACATGAGAACTCTTATTTAGCGTGTTGGAAACATATTTTTAAATAAATAATTATATATATATATATATATATATATATATTCAAATAGATTTGAATGAATATTAATATATATATTAAGGGAAAGTATGACAAATTGGGGAAAAGTTTCGTCTGACGCGATTTGTGCTTTGCGATTTCATCGTAATACATTTATGTTTACGTTGATGTGACTGCACATGCGCATTAACGAAAGAGAGACAATAATAAACAATATAATAATTAAAACAAAATAATAAGTTATAACCTGAAGGAGGAATTTACACTATTAACTGTAATAATTGCCACGAGGAATACATCGGAGAAACGTCAAAGATATTAAATAAAAGATTGCATAAACATGAAAGGGATCCTTCACGAAGCAACAGATTAAATGCGTTAGTACAAGACTGACCAGAATATTAACTGAAAAAATGATACTCTAATGAAAAGAGAAAACACTTTACTAAAACAAAAATGTTTAGAAAGTGCTTTTACCCTTTGAGCTCTGCATTTCTGAACAATTTTAAAACTTCTTCCTGGGTTAAACTTCGCAACTAATTGGTATGTAATGATTAACAGTAGTTACACAGTGTTTACCCACCGTTCAACAGGTGGCTGGGCATTACGTCATTTTTCTCTACCACTGGTAAAGCGGTGGTCAGGGCTCAAAATGTGAATCGCTATATCATCTGTAGTAAATTTACTTCCAGAATCTTACAACGTGTCACCATTTTGGGCAGATCTATTATCACAATGTGACATATTTGTTAACAAATGTGATGGGAAGATAAACAAAAAGAATGTAAATGAAATCGGTTAGATTATAGAGCCAAAGTACATACTAAAAAATATTTTTAAATTTAAAATTCCCCGTGTATCTTGTTCTTGCGCATGTGCAGTCGGATCAATGAAAACAAACTTAGTCTAAAAGACGAAACGCATCACACGAAAACTGTTTTTCACTTTCTCATACTTCCTTCCCCAAAAATTGTTCTTGATATATATATATATATATATATTTGTGTATTTAGGCAGCAATCCTTCTTTCATGCACATTTCATTGAATACGACAGACAAGGTGCTTTTATTTAGTTTTTTTATACTCCTTCATGAATAAAAGCATCTTGTCTGTCGTATTCAATGAAATGTGCATATATATATATATATATATATATATATATATATATATATATATATATATATATATATATATTTGTGTATTTAGGCAGCAATCCTTCTTTCATGCACATTTCATTCAATACGACAGACAAGGTGCTTTTATTTAGTTTTTTTATACTCCTTCATGAATAAAAAGCATCTTGTCTGTCGTATTCAATGAAAAGTGCATATATATATATATATATATATATATATATATATATATATATATATATATATATGTGTGTGTGTGTGTGTGTGTATTTAGGCAGCAATCCTTCTTTCATGCACATTTCATTGAATACGACAGACAAGGTGCTTTTATTTATTTATTTTTATACTCCTTCATGAATAAAAGCATCTTGTCTGTAGTATTCAATGAAATGTGCATATATATATATATATATTATTTAATATATTTTCTGTTTATACGATACTTCAATAGATATAATTTATTTTATATCATATGTATATAAATTTAATTTAAATAAAAAACACATAGCCTTAAGGGTCCAGTGATTATATTTTATTTCCCCGGGAAAGTGATTTTCCTGGTTCCTCAGATCCCATTTCCAAGCATATATATATATATATATATATATATATATATATATATATATATATTACCACAAGATTTTTTTAACTTCAGATACATAAATGATTCTCTACTAATATACCCAGAAGACATAATTTTATATCATCTTTTCAATAAACTAAATAACGTAGAACCCTCAATAGATTTCTGAATCTAAGTCTAAAACCATTTTGTCCTTCCTAGATATCACGTTGCACAGAAATAATAACGAAGTTTTGTTTGTTTTTTACAGAAAAACTACCAATAACAATGAGTTGGTCAATTTTTACTCCCACTACTGTAACAAGATCAAATCGGGAGTAATTATAGTCATTTATTAAAGAGTAAGGAGAATTTGCAGCCCCTAATACTTACCCAAAGAAGAAATATACATAGAAAACACTTAAAAAAAACTCCTATATCCTTATTATTTCAACCCCAATGCAAAGAGAATGTCATACAAAATATACGACTACAAAAAAGAGAACAACGTTATTCACAAGAATAAACTAGATAAAGACAGATACATAAGACTACCTACCAACACCATAACATCCATTATCCAAAACAATTTATTCAATCTAAACCACATTAAAAACCAGAACCACGCCCAAAACTATTATGGATATGATCAGAGCCGAAAATATTCATAATAATAATATTAATTCTGAAGAAACTTTTCTGTCTGGATTCAGCGTGGTAGATGGTAAACACTAGAAGAACAACACTTTGCACCTTTGACTTTCTACTGTCATGACGTGGAGTGATTATACTGAACGAATTGCTAGATCTACTGCTAGGAAAATCTAACCATTTCACCTGTAAAATGATGAGATCTTGTCGCCAATCTAGTATTGTGCTTAAATTCCTAGAGTCTAGGTATCATAGAAAAAGATGCAGGACAGCTACATTACGATGGTGGGAAAATGACTGAAGCGGAGATGCCAGGTCAGAACCAATAATATTGCAGATTCTTCTTTAGGATTTTATAAAGAATCTCTAATTATATAGCAGCAGCACCAGACCATATGTAGCAGCAATATTCTATACATTCAGTTGACCATGAGAAGCGAAAGCCATTTTGTGTATCTGACAAGACCCTGCGAGGTGAGATGCTTTAGTTATTATTTTCTCTTCGTGTTACAATTCCTATGCATTTCAGTTGTTGCTGCTGTTGAAATTCCTCAAGTGATGCGGTTTCTGTTATCTGATATGTTATCTTCGCGTTCTTATAGCGCCAGTCAACAAGATTAGAAAAAAAAAAACAGCTTCGCTAAGACCTAGACCCTTAACTTGCTCGAGGCCATTTTTAATCATTGATCTCAGAAAGCAGTTGCATAGAGATGTTTCGTCATCTCGGAACAAGTTTGGCGACATTCCTGATATCCATATGAAAGTCCTGATCTGACGAGGCTCTGTAAGATAATGACTCGAGTTTTAGGTTAATGATTTTGTCTTGTGTGAAGCTAAACGCAGCACAACGCATACACTGTAAATTAGCCTTGAGCCAGTTATTTTCCAAGAAATGTAATAATGTAACTGTAGTATTTAGAACTGAGTTTCTCTTCTTACAACCACGTCACATAAATCCATTTACAAAATGAAAAAAAATTATGCAAGTCTTATTTCAATATTGTGTATATTATTGGTATAGCTATTACTAGTACGACTATTAGTAATATTAATATAGTAAAGAAATGACGATTACTAAATAAGCTTGCCACTTTAGTGTAATGAGCTTATTTTTTTTTTCTATATAAAACCCAATAAACAATTGCTTAGAACTAATGACATAAAGTCTTCCAAACATGGCGGTTAAAACATGCCTCATTGAACAGAGGTCCTTGGCAAAAAAAAAAATCCCTAAGCAACCGATTAGAACTAGTCCTTAACAAGCGATAAAACTAGCATTTCACCCACCCCAACTCCACTTTCTTTTAAGAGAATGATGCAGCAAGTTTCAATCATGGGCCAGAGAAATATTGGGAGCAGACCAATTTTTAGCCATTCAACTAATTCAAGCGTTCAGGTATTCGTCCAGGAAGGCGTCTCTTGGCCAAGGACCAAATCTCGTTAATTCTCGCTCTCTTTCTCGCTCCTTTCCGTCCGAGAAGTAAACGAGCGGACACTAACCGATGCCAGGAGCGGCATTTCTGTTATTGATTTGGCAGCCCAGTTCAATGGCGGCGTATTTGTATCGAGAGAGTCTTCAATCACTCAACTGATGCATTAATGCCGGCGTTTCCGGTTTAGGATTTACAACAGGAAGTGGATTAGTTCATGCCTTACTACCTTAGCCCTTTTGTATTGAGTCCAGTGTATGCCGACTATGTGCAATTCGGGCACATTCATATATATATATATATATATATATATATATATATATATATATATATATATATATATATATATATATGGAGCTTATTTTTGTCTAAGTGTGCTAACAAGTATATAGTGTGAATTAAAGGACATTTATTTTGTTTGTGCCTGACCTTTGATGAGATGAGTACATATATTAATGTGTGTATTGCATACGTTTACTTTTTCTGTATTACTCGTATTCGATATATATATATATATATATATATATATATATATATATATATATATATATATATATATACATACATACATATATATATATATATATATATATATTCATCGGTCTCATTATCTCTCTCTCTCTTACACCTCTCCTCTTTCTCACTTTCATTTATCTCTTTCCCTCTCCTATATGCTTCTTTCTCTCTCTCTTTCTCTCTCTCGCTCTAATCATCCAGCGATATCGCTTCTCCATTTTTACATCTCTTTTTCTCTATCAACCCTTTTTATCATTTCCTCCTCTTCTTTCTCTTTACGTCTCTCTCTCTCTCTCTATGCCCTTCTTTTTCTTTCTTTCATCCTTATCTCATTTACTTTTTCTCCTCTCTGCTTTTGCCTATTTTCCCTCTACCTCGTTCGCCCACTTTGTCTCTTTACTTTCCCCTCTTTTTTCTTTTTCTTCTATTTGGATATATTTCTCTCTTCTTCTCTTGCTCTTTTAACTTTTCGCCTCTGTTTATCTTTTTCTCATCTATCTATCTATCTATCTATCTATTTTCATTTCTGGCTCTTTTAGAATCTGTATATATTTCTTTCCATTTTTTCTTCTTTTCTGGCTCTTCTTTCTTTTTCCCTTTGTTTCGCTTTTTTTTTTAACTCTTCTATTTATATTTCCTTTCTTTTTTCTTCTTTCTTCGCCTTTGTCTTTTTCCTTTTCTTTCTCTTTCCTTTTCTACCTGTATATATTTCTTTATTTACTCTTTTTTCTCTCCTTTTTTCTTTTCCCCTTTCTTTTCATCTTTCTTTTACTTTTTCTCACTCTTCTTCTCTCTGCATATATATATATATTTCTTTCTCTTTTTTTTTTCTCACACTCTTTCTCGTTCCTCTTTAATTCTCTTTTATGCGTATTTATATCTGCGTAGATGTATTTCAGTGTACGCCTTTGCGCTTGACTTTGATTCGCTTTATTTTGTTTCAGCAAGTATGGGCTCCCATCCATCTAGTTTGCCTTCGATAGGAGATCTAATTTGTGCGTCTGCGCACTTGGAAAGCTGTGTAGACGTGCGCGATCCTCTTGTATTGTCCAAATCTTCCAAGGCTAACAAGCTGTAAAGTCGGCTTTTCTCTGAGTACTTCCGTCTATTCGGTCACTCTCTGTCCCTCTCTCTGTCTGCCTGGTAGTCTCCTTGTGCGAGCTGTAGGCTTGCCACCATGATCACAAGATGTATTTGTTAGCGAATATCTTTTATTTCAAACTAATCTGAGCGAGTCAACGCCGATATAACTGATTTTTTTTAAATCATGTCCCCCAAGCAAGGCAATAAAGCCACTAAAACATTGCTTGATGACTTGTGTTTCTATTTGTTTGTTTCTTCGAAAGGGGTAATGTATACCTTACTTTGTTTTCTCCATATACGAAGATCCAGTAGTGGCATTTTATCGATTCGTATCGGTTTGCGCGAACCGATTCTTAAAATTATAAAAGCTTAGCGAACTGGTTGTTCTATTATCCGAAAATAATCTTATATATTAATAGCCGATATGCAATAGCTAAAAATATAATACCATTGCTGTAAGTTCTGCAGAGGCTAAAAGAGGCTTTTCTGTGAGGACAAAAGAAATTGTCTTGAAGTTAAAAATGTGGCAAATCTCATCATAAATTTGATAGGTCTTCCATTTGACCTTTCGGACTGCAGCGATTCAGTTCAAATGTGGCTAAGAAACCATAGCACTGCTGATGACACTAGAGTCAAAAAGCATCCATACTTCTGAACAGAAATATAATGAAAACTTAATTTCAATCTGAAAATATCTTAATAAATAAATGTTTTCTATTAAATTATCAAAATGGTTTAATTCTTTTTGATATAATAAAGTGATTTGTTTTCATTCTCAGATTGAAAAGAAAATAAGCGGAATAGATTCCTAAAGATTATTCTGCCTTTATAGAACTGGTTCCTGGAAAACTGAGAGGCCATCATTGCGTATATATATATAAACATATCCGTTATTTGTTTCTTTCTTCTGATCCTCTTGCCTTCAATATGTCTTGTGAATGTCATATTCTCCAAGCATTCTTTCCTAGAAATTTATATAGTATCTTTTTGATTCTAAGTAAAAGTATTATTTTCGTTTCCATTTTCCTGAAATTTTACTCGTTACTGACATGTTCAACACATGGGATTCTTAGAATTCTTCTGTAGAACCACATTTCTGTTGCCTATTGTGGAAAGTTTAAAAAATTTTAAATTTAAGAACACTCATAAATATTCATCAGGCTAACTGAAAATGAAAGTAAATTATGGAAAATTCTAAGGGATGTAATTTAATGTCTAATAAACGAATGTGAGTAAATGTTGTTAACATTTTTTTAATAATGTAATTATTATTAATATTATTTTAATTTGTTTATATATATATATATATATATATATATATATATATATTAAATTAAATGAGGTTTAGAATTTAACCACTTTATTTGAACTAAAAAAATATATAGTCATGCATGTTGGCTTGGAAAAGGGAAAAGAAGTATTTCTTTTAAGAAAGGAGATTTAAAAAAAAAAAAGAAAGAAAGAAAAAACAAAAAAACACCGGGGCACAGCTTTTACTTTATAAAAAAAATCAACAACAACAATAATAACATTTACCCGCTTTCGTTTATTAGACATTGAATTACATCACTTATCATCTTCCATAATTTACTTTGATTTTCAGTTAGCCTGACGAATGTTTATCAGCCTCCTTAAATTTAAAAATTCTAAAACTGACATTTTTACATCTGTGTATAAATACTTGTTGCAAAATAAAATCCTTACATTTGACTTGATAAACTCCATCAGAGGATGAAACGCGATTTTTTTTTTCTTATTTTTCTTCAAGTACTTTCGACTTTCCAGCCATTATCCGGAAATGCAGTTGTGGTCGTCTAGTAGTTTTCACTCCTTTTTCTGTTTCTTGGTATTCATTCGGACACTGAACATTAGAAATGATTTAACATAATGTCATGTGTAACTGTCATTGGGAACGAGGCAGAACAAAAATAATGCAATTTATTTCATTTTATCAATTAATTAATTTATTTGCTAATTCTTAATACTAATATAATATGTGCGCATATCAATTATATCATATGCACTTGAAGATACCATCCCCTGTGGGGAATGATATATTTTTTATGTGGGCTCTTTATTTTACATAATAATAATAATAACTTCTAGAGTATTTAGTCTTTCTTTGAAACTCGTACTATGGAGTATTTTGCTGAACTTTTGACAGTTTATTCACAACTTCAAACATAATATTCAACATCTTACCCGGTGTTGGAATATATATACATATATATATATATATATATATATATATATATATGTGTGTGTGTGTGTGTGTTGTGTGAAATAATAAAATGATAATACCGCCTACGTAAAATTATATAATTTAATGTTTGTCGAGCCAAATAGAATTCATGTCAATAAATTGTTCAATATCTACCTCGGGCAATAATTGTTGTATGAAAAATATTAAAAGTTCACGAGACTTATCGAAGATCAACTCAGTGTTTCGCGATCTTACGCTGTTTATAACCCAGATAAGAATTCGTAACTGCGTTCTGAATTTCTCAAATTTATCATATAGTAATAATAACGATTCCTCTCTCTCTCTCTCACATACACACACTCTCTCTCTCTCTAACTATCTTGTTCTTTAACAATCTGTCTATATCTCACTTTCTTTATATATTCTACTTTCTCTCTATACATATAGCTATTCAGCTATCTCAGTCTGTTCTTATCTATCTATCTATCTATCTATCTATCTCTGAAGAGTGGGCGGAGTGACTCCCAGAAGGTTCGTCTACGAAACTCTTGAGTCGGGATCCTGAAGGTAACATCAATCACCTAAGTGGCTAACGTTTTACTTATATTAATTATAATTCTTATACATACATACATACATACATATATATATATATATATATATATATATATATATATATATATATATATATATATATAAATGGAATACTTCAAAATTCTCCCCACTCTCTCTCCCTCTCTTTCTTTCTTTACTGTTTTTTTTTCTAAAAATGGAATACGTCTTCCTTTCTTTCTTTCTTTCTTTCTTTCTTTCTTTCTTTCTTTCTTTCTTTCACGTTATCTCTCGGTCGTTTTCTCTCATACTTCCCATAGATTCTCTTTGTATTTATTTCAGTGCTTATCTATCGATTATGAACCGTCCATCAACACGTGCACACAACCAAATTGAATGCTTACAAATGTTCATATTAATCTTTATTCTTTCCATTCTGTGACGGTTCTCGATCTCTTAAGAGTTCTCTTCCTAAACAAGCAATTCCTGTTACAAAAAAAAAAAAAAAGAAAAAGGAATCACTGCCGTTCAAACATTTTTCCTCCGCTTGCGATATTATTAGGTTTGTCAGCACGCCAACAGTTTTTTTTGTTTTGTTCGGGTTATGTAGTGGGGGTACCATACGGACCCAATTAAGTGAATCTATTCAATATCAAGGCACAGTTTGAACCCACCCACTTCCTGAATTAGAGCCAACCCGAGGTGGGACAAATTAAAGCTCACCCCTACCCCCGAATACTCATGAAAATTTTCTTGTCTACTTGAAATAGCGTGGAATCATAAACGAGGCGGAGAACCAGATATAATGAACGAATTGTAGATAGTGAAGAAACTGCAACCGGGTCCGTGTGCTTTGGGCTCTTCACCGGTGGAATTTTTCCTATCAAGGAAGAGTCAAGCATTGTTTACATATATTTCTATCTCCTCGTTTCTATTTCTCGTAGTAGACGTGGCGGGTTAATGGTTGGTGGCTCAGATTAAGGAAATAGATAGCCGGGTTGGTTACATTCATTTAGGGGCTAATACCCTTACGAAAGGTATGAATCCGTCTCTTCTCTCCACCCCCAGCTATCAGTAAAATATCAGGTCAGAATGCGTCCTATAGCATTGAGTGGCAACCAGTCTAGGAGAAAGAAACTCTGAATTAAAACCACCTGTTGCCTTGTAGGTCCTGCCTCTTTAGGCTAAGGCTAGAAGAAGGTAACTTCAAAAACAAATTCACCTTTGAGAGGAAGAACGGGGTAACCTCAACTTCCCCGGTGTAAAAGGAACGGGCAAGCCATTGTATTATTCTGACTTGAATGTCCCCCATGAACCACAGTTGGCACATGAAGGGGATTTGAGATCACAACAGTGGTGCAAAATGCGCTGACAATAAAATGTTGATTTATTTCTTCGTTCAAAAACATTGAAAAAAGTAGAATGAAAAATATTTCTCGAATAACCGATTATTTGGGTCGGGTTGGCTGATTTTACCACAGATGCTGGATTATTTACTATGGAAATCACTTTAAAAATTATATTTTATTCTATAGGGTGCGACCGAATAACCACTACCACATAATGGTAAGACATTAGTGGCAATAGTGTCTTCATCCAGGTCATCTCTTAACATTTTGTGGCAGATATTTCTGGTAGATATAGGCTGGAGGTATGTCTGTTGCACCCTGTATAAGCAATGAATTGGTTTAGAAACGGATAAATATTAGTTTTTAAGCGTTGAAATATTGAGTCTATAAGCGTTGAAATGGTTCCAGAATAGATACATATTAGCTTTTTATAGTTGAGACAACAAGCAATTTACTTGCTTCAGGGATGGATAAATATTGGTCGTTTATATTTTAGTCTGTAAACATTAAGCAGGTTTTGTGGATAAGTAAATATCGGTTTACGTTTGGGTTTAGAAGCATTTACTTGATTTGAAAATCGGTCAATATTGTTTATTTATATGAAGTCTATAAGCATTTAATTGGTTCAAAATAGATAATTATTATATTTTATTCTATACGCATTTATTTTGTTCCGGGATAAGTCACTACTAGCTTTTTATTTTTGAGTAAATACCTAAATATTTGCCTTTGATATTTGAGTTTACACTGTTGTGCAAAAATTTCGAGGCACCTTCGTAAATTAATTATTTATTTTATTTTTTTATAATACAATATAAATGGTAAAAAAATACCAGCAAATGAAGAATGATAAGCAGAACGCTTTTCCAAGTATATTTTATGATCTTTAAGGTCCTGAAAACAAGTGACAATTAATGCTCTATGGTGAACGATAGAGCATTTTAAGCATAGTGATACTAAAGAAAAAATATACAGTGTAAAAAGATTGTTATCAGACAGCAATACAAATGCAGAAGGATATGCACCTGTATTTTATAGAATTATGCAAAGGCATTCAATAAAGTATGCCATAAAGATCTATTGGAACTACTCAGCAACCTTTTGTAAAGATATTAGAATAATCAAGAACCTGTCAGCAAACCACCTGTACACAGAGGCCACGTTATGCTCTGCTCTCAGACACGCACTGACTGGTTTGCATTGCCATTGACGACAGATAGTGACAATTATGGTGGTTTTTTTCCCCTTTCCTCAAAACATATCTCATGGAAATCACAACAAAAAGAAATAAAGCTAAATCAGCTACCCCCCCCCCACCAAAAAAAAAAAAAAAACAACCACCTCCTCCCCTACCAATTTTTCTTTGTCCATTATTTGCGTTATCCATTCCAACTTCTGTAGCGTAGAATATTTCCTACTGGACATCTGAAGTGGAATTTGTACTACCTAAATTGAACAGAAACAAACTGGCAGAGTCAGACAGAATTGTAATAGGGATGCTGGCAGCCTTAACTGATTTGGGCATAGATGAAATTACAGAAATATTAAATGAAATCTACAACAGTGGCGATATACCGAAAGACCTAAGTAGATCTATTTTCATAGCACTGCTTAAGAAGCCAGGTGCAAACGAATGGGAACTCTATAGGAAAATCAGCCTAATGAGCCATATAATGAAACTGATTATCTGAATTCTGCTGTGCTGTGCAGTCTGATTCTGCTGTGCGCTCTAGCACAGCAGAATCAGACTGGAAATAGGAACAAGAACAGTGCAGATTTATCAAAGACACCGGAACAAGAAAGGCAATATTTATGCTCAGAATGTTATCAGACACATCAATACAAATTCAGAAGGACGTGGACTTGTTTCATATAGGTTTACACAAAAGCAACTTTGACATATTGTTGTATAGCCCCTTCGTGCTGGGGGTAGTCTTGGGGCGACGGTCTTGATTCATTCGCAATGTTGCCTTCTTTCTTAGCCGCTGATCGCCAGTTGCATTGTTCGGAGATAAAAGAGTCATCAATAAAGGGAATTTTAAATTTTACTAGTTTATTAACCGCGTCGACGGGTACATCTAGCTAACCAGTGGGGTTGCTATCCCACCCCACTGAAGAGAAAACAGTTTCAAATCACGATATAACACGTCTGCATTCTCGACGTGTAAAACTTAACTCCCTGAAGTCCCTTTCTATCTCTAACATTCCCATGCTAGTTTTAGCCAATCAAAACGACTTACTTTGTTTTCCTGTATCTGACCCCAGAGGTCAAAATGAGGACGTCAGAGGAGAAATACAATTCCTCAGTTTTTAATAAAAAACAACAACAAAAAGTATGTTTAATTTTGAAATATTTTGTTTATTTTCGCGCACCTTTTTTGTGCATTTTTGTCTGCCGCTTAAAGTTTAATATTTTTATCGACTTCCTTTGGTCTTTACTAGAGAGCTATCTATGAAAATTACTTGGAGTATTTTCGAAAAATAAACACATTTACATTATAACTACATTAGACATATAAGACTATTCTGTCAGTCACGTCTGCATTAGTAGCTGAACATTGAGAATACCCCCTTTTCTATCGTAAAACTGTACAGTGGTATTATAAATATAATAGCTTTTAATAGGAGTAGATAGATTCATTTATTGTTAGGTTCACACTCCTCCCCGATATTTTGAACAGAAGTAGACGTTTATCACTTGTTTCCTGTTTAGGATTGGGTTTCCGGTTCCTTCCAAAATCTTCTCTTTCACTCCTAGTAGCCTCTTGCTTCTTAGTGTCATGACTGCCTTGCTTGGGGTGAATTGACTTAAAAATATAATTTATTTATTTCGTGTAACGCAAATGATGAACGAAGTACAGTTTTTTAAATTTATTTTCATTGTTATTTTTTCATGTTGATTTTATAGTTATCTTTATTGGTGGAAAGTGAAATGACGTCATGCAATTTTGACACTAGACTTCTCTTTTGGGATTTTATTGTCTATAAATTTATTTCATGTTCATTCAATTGTTCTAATATTTCAGGCGGTGAAGTTGAGGGCAGACATCTTGATGATTTTTCATTCTTTTTCACAGCCAGTCGCCCTTTTGGATCTCAGTGGCATTACCGTTTTGCTTGGGATGAATTGGGAAAAAAAATTCTAGAAAACATTTAAAAGTATAAATTCATTTTAACCTGATTTTTGTATGTATATAGCAAAAACGTTCGCAATGCATTCCTATGGTAAAAACGTTCGCAATGCATTCCTATAGTAAAAACGTTCGCAATGCATTCCGATAGTAAAAACATTCGCAATGCATCCCTATAGTGAAAACGTTCGCAATGCATTCTTATAGTAAAAACGTTCGCAATGCATTCCTATAGTGAAAACGTTCGCAATGCATCCCTATAGTGAAAACGTTCGCAATGCATTCCTATAGTGAAAACTTTCGCAATGCATCCCTATAGTGAAAACGTTCGCAATGCATTCCTATAGTGAAAACGTTCGCAATGCATTCCTATAGTAAAAACGTTCGCAATGCATTCTTATAGTAAAAACGTTCGCAATGCATTCCTATGGTAAAAACGTTCGCAATGCATTCCTATAATAAAAACGTCCACAATGCATTTCTATAGCAAAACTGTTCGCAATTTCTGTATCAAAGTGATCTCTTCAAGCGTTTCTGAATATTCCATAGAATGTAATTTTATATTTGTAGTAGTTGAAAAATAAAACAGCACGTGTGTGTATGTGTGTGTATGTATATCTGTGTGTGTGTGCACATATATAGTTAAAATAGGAAAGAACCGTTAGATTGATGATCCGAAGTCCTTTAGTATTTTTGTTTTTATTTGTAAAAAACAGTACTCGATGCACAAGTAGAGCCTAGATTATAATTATTTAAAAAAAAAAATGAATGTATGTGCTTATAAAGCTCCGTAAATTTCAAAATAAGTTATTCCAAAATTCGCTTGAAAATGAAACAGGACTAGGTACTTGAATTTAATTTAATTTCTATTTCTTTTGGAAGTTTTTAGCTTGTGTTTTTGAAACATGGTAATTCCTGTGTAGCAATAGAATAATATTTAAGAAAATTATTATAATATTTCATATATATATATATATATATATATATATATATATATATATATATATATATATATATATATTGTACCACCTCTTTTTCCGGAACTCAAACCAACGATCTTTATACAAAACTGTTGATAAAGAGCGAACGAGACAAGATAAATATTCTGTTCTTTTAGCTCTTATACAGTTTTCACTTTCTCTCACCGTCTCTCTCTTGATATCTCGCCGTACATACACGTAAGTTTGTGTGCGTCTCTCTCTCTTTCTGTGTGTGTATATGTGCATGTGTATGTGTGTGTCTGTGTGCGCATGTGTGTGTAAAACGAGTGAGACAGATAGAAAGAGAGAGTGAGGCAAGGCAGATAGCAAGTGACTTCAAAAGATGGTTTTTCTTTCAGGAAACACAAGACAGCTGTTTGTGACACCAATATTTGATAGCCTACAAATATTAGTGCCAACATTTTCATTTTTTTACGCCCCACCAGTCATCTGCCATACAAAATAGAAAGAGAAAAAAAGAAAAACAGAAAGTAACTGGCCAGCATCTTACCCATTTCCGATTTCTGACACTAACCCCACCCAACATTCTATATCTGTGTTATGTTAACAACTTGCTTGGCTCATAAAAGAACTAAAATGAAATCACCGGCCTTTGGCTCGAGAGGTGAATCGAAAAGTTTATGTTTCATTGGCTTCAACAGACAATTCAGTGTCTGGTACAACATGAGGAGAATAGTCCTTGTTTGGTTTGGTTTATTTTGTTTTACGGCATATCAACACCTCAATGGGTTATTTAATACCGACAAGACTTTTAGAATAGGTTCGTCTGAAGAGAATATGAATTCTTTGTAAGAAATCAGCTTTTAGATCAGGTTGCATTAACAAATGTTTGCAAAGAGAGATTTGGTCGGTATAGATGTTATATTTTTTCAAAAATGTATTGCAGGTAATTTTGTTTTTTTACAATAATATCATATTTTTATATTTTCATAGTGTTTGCAATTTGAATATAGCTGGGGGAAAAACTTTCTCAGATAACACAATCGCCGAAATCAAATATGAAAGACACGTCTATGTTTCACGGGGGTTAAAGAGACGAATACCGTAGGCAGATATGAAAGACACGTCCATCTTTCCCAGGGGTTAAAGAGACGAATACCGTAAGCAGATATGAAAGACACGTCCATCTTTCTTGGGGGTTAAAGAGACGAATGCCATAAGCAGATATAAAAGACACGTCCATCTTTCTTGGGGGTTAAAGAGACGAATGCCATAAGCAGATATAAAAGACACGTCCATCTTTCTTGGGGGTTAAAGAGACGAATACCATAAGCAGATATAAAAGACACGTTCATCTTTCTTGGGGGTTAAAGAGACGAATGCCATAAGCAGATATGAAAGACACGTCCATCTTTCTCGGGGGTTGAAGTGCCGAATGCCGTAAGAAGATATGAGTGAAACGTCCATCTTTCTCGGGGATTAAAATGACAGATGTATTAAGCAGATATGAAAGACACATCCATCTTTCTCGGGGGTTAAAGAGACGAATGCGGAAAAACAGATATGAAAGACACGCCCATCTTTCCCGGGGGTTAAAGAGACGCATGCCTTAAGCAGTTATGAAAGTCACGCCCATCTTTCTCGAGGGTTAAAGAGACGAAAGCAGTCAGAAGATATGAATGAAACGTCCAGCTTTCTCGGGAGTTAAAGAGACGAATGCCGTAAGCAGATATGAAAGACACTTCCATCTTTCTCGGGGTTAAAGAGACGAATGCCGTAAGCAGATATGAAAGACACGTCCATCTTTCTCGGGGGTTAAAGAGACGAATGCCGTGAGCAGATATGAAAGACACTTCCATCTTTCTCGGGGGTTAAAGAGACGAATGCCGTAAGCAGATATGAAAGACACATCCACCTTTCTCGGGGGTTGAAGAGACGAGTGCCTTAAGCAGATATGAAAGACACATCCATCTTTCTTGGGGGTTGAAGAGCCTAATGCCGTAAGCAGATATGAAAGACACTTCCATCTTTCTCGGGGGTCAAAGAGATGAATGCCGTAAGCAGATATGAAAGACACGTCCATCTTTCCCAGAGGTTGAAGAGCCGAATGCCGTAAGCAGATATAAAAAACACGTCCATTTTTCTCGGGGGTTGAAGAGCCGAATGGCATAAGCAGATATGTAAGACAGGCCTTCTTTCTCGAGGGTTAAAGAGACGAATGCCGTAATCATATCTGAATGTCACATACATCTTTCTTTGATGTAAAAGACACAACTCCCTTACTCAAATTTAAAGACATCTCTAATATCTCGTATGTAAAAGACACTGCCGCCATAATCAAATGTGAAAGACGCGACTACGTTTCTCGGCTGTAAAAGACGCGGCCTAGTAATCAAATATGAAAAACACGTCTATCTTTCTCGGGTGAAAACACACGATCCCCGTAATCAAATGTGAAGGGCACGACTATCTTTCTCGGATGTAAAAGATGCGACTGCCATAACCAAAATGAAAGACACATCCATCTTTCTCGTAAACAAAGGAGAAGACCACCGTAATCAAATATGAAAGGGGCATTAATTTTTTTCTGGTGTAGCAGCAATGATCGCCTTAATCATATATGAATGTCACGTCTATCTTTCTCTAATGCAAAAGACACGACTGCCATAATGAAGTATGTAAGACACGGACATCTTTTTCTTGTGCAAAAGAAACAATTCCCGTACTCATATATGAAAGACATCTCTAATATCTCGTGTGTATAAAACAGGACCGCCATAATTAAATATGAATCTCACGTCTATCTTTCTTTGATGTAAACATCACGGCCGTCGTAATCAAATGTGAATGTAATATCCATCTTTAGCGGATGTAAAACTCACAAGCTCCGTATTCAAATATGGTTTGGTTTGGTTTGTTTTGTTTTACGGCATATCAACCTCAATGGGTTATTTAATGCCGACAAAATTTTCATCGTTGGCAATATTTTTCCAAAACTCTATTTCTGGTAATATTTTTTCCTTCCAAGACTCTTTCTGATAATTATTTTTCTTTGCTGGTAATATTTGCTTTTCAAAAATGTATTGCTGGTAATATTTTTATTCAAAAATTTATTGCTGGTAATAATTTTTTTTACAAAGTATTTCTGGTATTAAAACCTATTCTTACACTTTCATAGTGTTTTGAACCCAGTTTGGTGTTTAACTATTTGCCGATAGCTGGGATCCTAACAGCTGCTACCATCCGGGTCAGTGCGGAGCAAGGAACACCAGCAATTAAGTGGTGGTTCCACGATCCTCAGAATCGCCTGATAAGAGGCTTAGCTATTGGATGTAGTTTATCGTCTTACCCAGGACACGGATGTAGTTTATCGTCATACCCAGGACGGTATTCAAATATGAATTTCTCGAATGTAAAAGACAACCGCCGTAATCAAATATGAATGACACGTCGATCTTTCTGGGGTGGAAAAGACAAGATCGTTGCAATCAAATATGAATATTATGTCCATCTTTCTCGGATGTAAAAGATACGACGACCATAATCAAATATGAATGTCATGTCTATCTTTTTCGGATGTAAGAGACACGACCGCCGTACTCATATATGAATGTCATGTCTGTTTTTATCGGATGTAAAAGACCGTAATCAGTTATGAATGACACGTCTATGTTTCTGTGTTGGAAAAGACAAGACCGCTGCAATCAAATATGAATGTCAGGCCCATCTTTCTCGGATGTAAGAGACACAACCCCCGTAATCAAATATGAATGCCATGTCTATCTTTCTCGGATGTAAAAGACAAGACCGCAGTAATCAAATATGAATGACGCATCTATCTTTCTCAGGTAGAAAAGACACGAATACGAAATATAAAACACACGCCTATTGTAATCAAATATGAAAAACATGTCTATTTTTCTCGGCTGTAATGTACACGTCTTTCGTAATCAAATATGAAAGGCACGTCTGTCTTGTGTGTAAAAGGCATGACTGCCGTAACAAAATATGAAAGACACGTCAATCTTCCTCAAATGTGAAATACATGCCTCTCTTTCCCAGATGTTAAAAAGGTAATCACATATGAAAGACACGACTATCTTTCCAGATGTGAAGCACGACTGCTGTAATAATATGAAAGATATAGCTGCCGTAATCAAATACGACTCTCTTATTTAGATGCAAAAACACGTCTACCTTTCTCAGATGTGAAAGACACGACTGCCGTAATGAAAGACCCGACTGTCGTAATGAAAGACCCGATTGTCATAAAGAAAGACCCGATTGTCGTAATGAAAGAAATGATTATCATATTCAAGTATGTAAAATACTCGCTGAAGTTTTGAGACTTTGTAAGAAGAGGTAGTTTTAATTGTCTTAGATGACTTTTTTTTTAATATATCATTGCTATACATCTAATTAGTTGACCTCCCAAATTTTGTTATTCCAAATTGAAGAAGACGGCTCTAACAGCTCTTTGAACCCACCATATTAAATACTTCTTGTTATGGGGTCCTCCCCTTTTTCGTATAAGTGGACTCGACCAGAGTGTTACTTGGACTGCTGCCGTTAAATACCCAGAGTCAGTAAGAATATGGAGAGAGAGAGAGAGACAGTGATTGTGATTGAGTTTGAGGTAGAGTAATAGTGTGAGGTAACCGCTTGTAGAGGTGACAGTTACAAGGACATAGACTCTAAGGAAGTCCTACTTCGAGACTGTGTATATATATATATATATATATATATATATATATATATATATATATATACACACACACATATATATATATATATATACACACACATATATATATATATATACACACACACATATATATATATACATACATATATATATATATATACATATACATATATATATATATATATATATATATATACATATACATATATATATACATATATATATATACATATATATATATACATATATACATACATATATATATATATATACATATATATATATATATTATTATTATTATTATTATTATTATTATTATTATTGCTACTAACCGCGTTCCTGGATTTACTAACAGAATTACCCATTGTATTATTGTGTAAATACATTTAATTTCTTATATTTATTTCTTGCGTTTGTCATTCATTGGAGACCGGATTTCATCTCGGAATCAACAACACTTCTTGTTACAGCTGACTATTTTGCCGAATGCAGTCGGATGTGAAGTCAGTTTGAAAGGTTAATGTTGACATAGATGGGCCCGCCAAAATGTTGCTCACTCTCCTTATATTCCAGACCTCGTTCCATGTGACTTTTAGTTTAACCTCGGGGGTCTTAAGACAGTGAGAAGCTGAAGGAAGTTTTAACATGCGCCCTGGACACCTTTACATTTGATGGATTCCATGGGACCAACTCGAAGTCACTGAAGCGTTACAAAAGGGCATTCAGGCCAGAGAATTTTACTTTGAAGGCGGTTGAAGTTTTATACTTCTTTATTAATACATTTCTTACATTATTTACATTATTCGGACTATTGTCCTCATCTTTGTCGCCATATTTATTACAACGTTTCGGCCGTTGTACGCTCCGGCCTTCTTCAGGTGGTTGGAATGTTAAACTGAACCCTTTATTTCGCTCACTGGGGTAGACTGTTCTAGTTCCACTTGCCATGTTTAATGGATGTCAGTTATCAGTTATCTCCTGTTAATTTTCCCTCTGAAAGTTCTCCACTGCCTTAACCGGATATTGAACTCACACTCTTTGGGTTCTGTCACTGGATCTAACCAACGCCTTTATCCACTGTGCCATGTGTCCTTGAGGATATAGACAGATAATAAATTTCTCTACTGAAAAAAAGTTTCATAATTTCTGGAATGAACCGCGTATCTTCCTCAGATGTGACAACCCGAAAAATATATATTTCGGCTTTAAATAACCAACAAAGGGTTGACAAATTGCACGGATACAAATCAACCAATGCCCACGCTGGAATGATACGACTGCCATGATCAAATATGAAAGACACGTCTGCCTTCAGTTGATTGTCATTTGATTGTTTATTTCTAATGCCTAAAATTACACAATACCCGGCCCAAGAGCCACTCATGGTAGAGAGTTAATGAATAAGCTTGGTAAAAGGGCTTAGATAACGGTTGACTCTAGAGTTGAAGGCATTAATATTCCAGTCATCGAGGAAGTATCCTCTCGCGTGACTGTTTTCCAACGTAACGGTAGATGTCTGTGTGGAACGTCTTTCTTACCAGGAAGGGAATGAGGACGCGTTACATCTGTCTAAGTGACACGGCATTCGTAGCAACGGACGTCCGGTCTGATGCAAATAAGAAATGTCGCTTGTCTGAACAGCTAGCATGAAAATAGCTAAAGAGAAGCCGTGGGAATGAGGTTTTAGGGTGAGAAATAGTTCACCACCCATAATAATGCGTAGACGCTTTTTGACTCTATCAAGGCTGGAATGTGAAGATTGTGCAGCTCCTGCCACTAGATGGCAATAATACATATTTTTTGGTCTGAGCTGAATCTTGTAAAGATAGATCACGGCAGGAGGAGTCAGATACTTTCTGGTGCAGTAGCAGGAACCGAGTAGTTTTTTCTAGCATCTTTAGCGATGGATCATATATGCGAGTTCTTCCTGAGGTCTGAAGTGAATCTGAGCCCCGAGAGACGTTCAAGGCAGGGATATTTATTGAGAATATAACTGATCGTCATGAGTGAAGAAAGCTTTGAAAAGATTTTGGGAAAAAGCCTCTTCCTCAAACCGATATCCAAAATAACAAAAAAAAGCAGAATACTGATTTGATGAAGTGGGTCAGACAGAGCTTTTCAGCTACACTACGTATGAGTAGATATTAATTGATACTCTTCTTAAACGAAGTGCATGAAAATATATTATAGAGATCCCAAATCCTATCCTTATAACCTCCGGAAAACTGCCAAAACTTATTATAAGCAGATTGTTGTAATAATTTTAACATGCCATGTCCCTTTAATATGTAGACGATTATGGTTCACAATTTTTTCAGTATAATGCCTTCTGTTTCCTTCTTTACAGTTTAAATTCAGGGTTGTCTTTCTCTTAGACTGGCTGCCACCCAAGGCTAGAATTTATAATTTTATTTAACCTATGCTTAGAGTAGGAGAAAAAGAAGAGGGATTCTTGCCTTTCTCATGGTCATTTGTGTGAAGTGAGTGCAGCAGTCTCTGTGAGGATTTGAACTCGTTTTTGTCGATTCCATTGTCCTTGAAAAATTACCGTTATGTAGTGACACTCACAAAAACGCGATACCCAAGGTTTAAATTGAATATTTAAAAATGAAAAATCCTTCCTGAAATTTTATCTTAGTTATAATTTTAAGCTGATAGATTAACAGATCCCTGAGATTTTATTTTAGTTATAATTTTAAGCTGATAGATTAACAGATCCCAAGCTGATAGATTAACAGATCCCTGAAATTTTATTTAAGTTATAATTTTAAGCTGATAGATTAACAGATCCCTGAAATTTTATCTTAGTTATAATTTTAAGCTGATAGATTAACAGATCCCTGAAATTTTATCTTAGTTATAATTTTAAGCTGATAGATTAACAGGTCCCTGAGATTTTATTTTAGTTATAATTTTAAGCTGATAGATTAACAGATCCCAAGCTGATAGATTAACAGATCCCTGAAATTTTATTTTAGTTATAATTTTAAGCTGATAGATTAACAGATCCCTGAGATTTTATTTTAGTTATAATTTTAAGCTGATAGATTAACAGATCCCTGAAATTTTATTTAAGTTATAATTTTAAGCTGATAGATTAACAGATCCCTGAAATTTTATCTTAGTTATAATTTTAAGCTGATAGATTAACAGATCCCTGAGATTTTATTTTAGTTATAATTTTAAGCTGATAGATTAACAGATCCCAAGCTGATAGATTAACAGATCCCTGAGATTTTATTTTAGTTATAATTTTAAGCTGATAGATTAACAGGTCCCTGAGATTTTATTTTAGTTATAATTTTAAGCTGATAGATTAACAGATCCCTGAGATTTTATTTTAGTTATAATTTTAAGCTGATAGATTAACAGATCCCTGAGATTTTATTTTTGTTATAATTTTAAGCTGATAGATTAACAGATCCCAAGCTGATAGATTAACAGATCCCTGAGATTTTATTTTAATTATAATTTTAAGCTGATAGATTAACAAATTGAGAGATGAAATTTAAGTTATTTTTATTGCATTATTCCAAAATTTGTATACATCAGCAGGTGTCAAAAACTGATCACAAATAGTTATTAAAAACATTAGTAATTCATGTAAAATATTATCCATAACTACATGTACAAGAATGTCGTTTTAAAAAAATAACCATAAATACGTAAAAAAATGTATATATTGTCGAAAATTCCTTTTCTCACAAAATAGCTATTTGTGTTATGTTATAATGCTTATTACCTAAACAATAATAATAATACTGAATACATTTTTAACATTAAAGTATATTTAATCACTCCTCACTAATAGCTTTCGCGATCTGTAAATTTAATATTTCCAACAAGCAAAATACTTTGGTATATTTAAAAAACTAATTTAAATTGCCTGGAAGGAGTATTTTTTATTGCTAAAATAGCTAATTAGCGCCCTTTTTTAGTCGTATTTTATCCCAATGTATTTCTCTTCATTAAAAAAATCTTCCCAAAATAAAATATACTTTTCTGAACCTTTATTTGAGGAATATAAGTTGATTTAAAGTATAATTAATCTTATTTGAAACAACTATTATTTACTTTAAGTTTAAAATATTTCAGAACACGAAATTAACGAATTAACACGAAAGTGGCTGTGTTGAAAACAGACCTAATGTTGTTCTACGGAGATTTTATCTGCAAAACATAATTGAAGAAAATTACATGAGCACCGTTTTTATATAATTTTTAAGTATTGAGTAATCTTAGAAATTTAAGAAAATATTATCCGTTTTATTGAATTTTAGAAATGTAGGTTTTTTAATTTACTATAGTTATTGCATTTATTTTCTGATAATGTGTATGATCGCCCGTACTTGCCAAAATCAGCACGTTTATGCGCATACAAAAACAAATTTAAAATTCTTTTTAAAATATTGGCGCTTGATAATTTGTATTAAGCTTTTCCATTTATGATTAGTAAATATAGTTTTCACTTTATAATATCATCTAAAAGACTGAAATTAATGTAGAATTTTAAAAGATGTGAAATTTAATAATTTTGTTTAATTAAAATTTAAAAATGAAAACAATTCTTATAAAAATTCATCACTCATTAAAAAACATTTCTCTTAAGACAATAGTGTCCTTAAAATATCTTGTTAATACAAGCAATTAAAATATTTTCTAATAATATAATAATTTTATTCCATCTTTTGTTTTTACAAACCAGAGCAGATTTTCGTTAAATGAATTGATCATTTAAATTCTCTAAGGATTCCTGCTTTAAACTAATATAAATAGAAAGAAACTGAAATTTTAATTCCTCGAAATTTTGTAAAATAAATTAAGTATGGATAACATATGTAAAAATATATTTACCAAAATTTTCTAAAAGGAAAAAAAGTAATATTTCACAAATAATTTAATTCATTTGTGATTAAGTCCTGAAAATTTAAATTCGGCAATTATTTTGCAAGAATTGTCAAAACGATGTGTATTTAACGTCAAAACAGGCGCTAAAAATCTCTATAAATCTTTGGCCCACCCGCTGACGTAAGAAAAACAAGATTTTTAACCAAAATTTCGTGCTCGAAAGGATTAAAAAAATTAATAAAATAATCAAAAACTACTTTGGTCTTTCCTCTTAATAAGAACATAAACATTTTGATAATAAAACTTTGTTTTTATTAAGTTTGGTGTCGTTTTCATCACGGTATGCTCTTTTTTTAGAAAATGTTTGGAGGTACCTAACATTATGCGACATCCTGCCTATCATAAACAAACCCGAAACCTTGGTATTTAATGAAATATATTATAAATAGCATCTTGGACAAATGTCATCGTCTTTTAATGTGGATTAGATGTCATCAGACACAAAACAATGGGAAGGAGAAAGAAACATTGGTAACTTTAAAATGACACCATTAATATCTATTAGTACTTAAAATAACTGGTGTCCCACTCCAAAAAGAAAATGGATATGAATTCTTGCAACCGGAAGTGAATCAAATAAAATTCTTTAAGATAATGAGTTCCATACTTGATATTGTTAATAGACTCTTCAAATATTGTAACAAGCGGATTCTTGTGGCGTTTTCGTTTAATGGATTTTACAAGTACACAATATAACTATTTCTTATTACACACTGATTTATTCGAAATTTTTTGATCTTGTTTGTCATAGTCACAACGCTTCAGCCGTTTTACTCTCCAGCCCTCTGGATGTGTCTGTCATTCTCGGAATTGCGAAGCAAAACTTTTATTTAACCCATGGAGGTAAACTTTCCTGTTCCGCTATCCATGGGAAAGGATAATCTCGTATTAGTTAATTCGACCTTGTGATGCCGCTTCCGGTCGTATTCTTGACCGAGAGGATGGAACTGGGATTGAATTCACGACCGCAAAGAAGGCTACAATATTTAATCAAAGCTATGCCTATTGATGGAGGCAATGTGGAGTTATGGCTAGCTGCTCCGATTGACGTATCGGGATGCCGAGCTCGAATTCCAATCGAGTTCGTTACACTCTCTTACGTCAACTAACTTTGGGAAAGGTGTGAATCCATTTGTGGATAAATAACAGTACATACTGGGCCTTATAGCTTTCAGTGGCAACTGGTCTAGGAGAACAACAACTCACAAAACCTCATCGGTCAAGTGGTCGGCGATTAAACCGGCTCCAACACTAAGGCAAGTTAAAGAGTGGGTGAATTTCTAAGAGCCAACAGCCATCTAAGTCCAACTATGTATTAACAAGCCTCACCAACTCGCTATTGGTCAAGAGTAGTGAGTATGTCAACCAGAGAGGGTTTCATGTGCCCTAGATTTGGATGTGGGTATGGATGTGGATATGTATGTGGATATGGATGTGGGTATGGATGTTGGTATGGATGTGGATATGGATGTGGATATGGATGTGGATGTGAATATGGATGTGGGTATGGATGTGGGTATGGATGTGGGTATGGATGTGGATATGGATGTAGGTATGGATGTGGGTATGGATGTGGATTTGGATGTGGATATGGATTTGGATTTGGATATGGATGTGGATATGGATATGGATGTGGGTATGGATGTGGATATGGATGTGGATATGGGTATGGATGTGGATATGGATGTGGATATGGGTATGGATGTGGATATGGATGTGGATATGGGTATGGATGCGGGTATGGATGTGGATGTGGATATGGATGCGGGTATGGATGTGGATATGGATGTGGATATGGATGTGGATATGGATGTGGGTATGGATGTGGATGTGGATATGGATGTGGGTATGGATGTGGATGTGGATATGGATGCGGGTATGGATCTGGGTATGGATGTGGATATGGATGTTGATATGGATATGGATGTGGATATAGATGTGGGTATGGATGTGGATATGGATGTGGGTATGGATGTGGGTATGGATGTGTTTATGGATGTGGATGTGGGTATGGATGTGGGTATGGATGTGGATATGGATGTGGATGTGGATATGAATGTGGATATGGATGTGGGTATGGATGTGGATATGGATGTTGATATGGATGTGGATGTGGATATGAATGTGGATATGGATGTGGGTATGGATGTGGGTATGGATGTGGATATGGATGTGGATGTGGGTATGGATGTGGGTATGGATGTGGATATGGATGTTGATATGGATATGGAAGTGGGTATGGATGTGGATATGGATGTGGATGTGGATATGAATGTGGGTATGGATGTGGATGTGGATATGGATGTGGGTATGGATGTGGATGTGGATATGGATGTGGATATGGGTATGGATGTGTATATGGATGTGGATATGGATGTGGATATGGGTATGGATGCGGGTATGGATGTGGATGTGGATATGGATGCGGGTATGGATGTGGATATGGATGTGGATATGGATGTGGATATGGATGTGGATATGGGTATGGATGTGGGTATGGATGTGGATGTGGATATGGATGTGGGTATGGATGTGGATGTGGATATGGATGCGGGTATGGATCTGGGTATGGATGTGGATATGGATGTGGATATGGATATGGATGTGGATATAGATGTGGGTATGGATGTGGATATGGATGTGGGTATGGATGTGGGTATGGATGTGTTTATGGATGTGGATGTGGGTATGGATGTGGGTATGGATGTGGATATGGATGTGGATGTGGATATGAATGTGGATATGGATGTGGGTATGGATGTGGATATGGATGTTGATATGGATGTGGATGTGGATATGAATGTGGATATGGATGTGGGTATGGATGTGGGTATGGATGTGGATATGGATGTGGATGTGGGTATGGATGTGGGTATGGATGTGGATATGAATGTGGATATGGATGTGGGTATGGATGTGGGTATGGATGTGGATATGGATGTGGATGTGGGTATGGATGTGGGTATGGATGTGGATATGGATGTGGATGTGGATATGGATGTGGATATGGATGTGGGTATGGATGTGGATATGAATGTGGATATGGATATGGAAGTGGGTATGGATGTGGATATGGATGTGGATGTGGATATGAATGTGGGTATGGATGTGGATATGGATATGGATGTGGGTATGCATGTGGATGTGGATATGGATGTGGATATGGGTATGGATGTGGATATGGATGTGGATATGGATGTGGATGTGGGTATGGATGTGGATATGGATGTGGATATGGATGTGGGTATGGATGTGGGTATGGATGTGGATATGGGTATGGATGTGGGTATGGATGTGGATATGTATGTGGATGTGGGTATGGATGTGGATATGGATGTGGATGTGGATATGATTGTGGGTATGGATGTGGATATAGATGTGGATATGAATGTGGGTATGGATGTGGGTATGAATGTGAATTTGGATGGTGATTTGGATGTGGATTTGTATTCCCAATGATGATAGCAGAAAGAGTACCTTCTCAATGTACGACTACTGTCGCGGAAAGGGGCAGCATCAAGCAGAGATCATATCCTGGTTGAGCCTGTCGCGTTTACTTTCTCTCAAATACGATGGTGATTTTCCAAGCGTAGCTTAGATGAAGCAAGTATGTGACATGAAGTTCGAACTCACTATTCAATCGGATTTGATCTAGCGAGACAAGCTTTCTAACCATTATATAGAAGTGCTCAAAATATTTTTATAATCTTCGATGTGGCACAAGGCCGAAAATTTTAAAAAAACACAGTGAGGATCGAACTGACTATTCAGTCGCTACTGATTATGCGAGACAAGCTAGCTACCCATTACACGACATCAAAGTACCCAAAATGATTTTCTAAGCGTAGATGTGGAACAAGGCAAAAAGTGTGTAGAACCCAGTGAGAAACGAACTCACTGTTCAGTCGTAATTCTTTTGTGACAAAATCTTGCAAACCATTACCCCACATCGAAGTGCCCCTTTTTCCCAATTGCTATGGGTGCGTCATTAAAATTTAATTCCATATTTTTGTTTCTCAGTTGACGTCTTGATAGCAGACGACAAGGCAAGAATTAAATGAAAATTTAAACATTTTCATTTAATCTTTGCCCTGTCGTCTGCTAGTGTAATCATGTCTAGACAATGGCAGTTTCTTTTTTTTTTTACAAATTGTGTACGAATTTCACATTGGGTCTTTTTGAATTGATGGGTTGGTCAATTATTTTTTACCACTAAAGCCTCCATGGTGAAACATTAGATAAATATCAATAAATGTCAATAGCTTAAATAAACAACTATCGCTGTGTCAAAAAAAAATAATAAAAAGCATTTCTGCGATATTTTAAACACAATATAAATAATATTTGTTTTAAATCAGATTAATTATACTTTAAATCAGCTAACATTCCTCAAATCAAATTTCATATATATATTATTTTGGCAAGATTTTTTAATAAAGAGAATTACATTGCTATAAAAGAAGACTAAAAAAGAGCGCTAATCAGTTATTTTAGCAACAAAAAACTTCTTTTAGTCAGTTTAAATTAGTTTTTGAAATGCAGCAAAGTATTTTGCTTATTGGAAATATTAAATTTACCCAATGAACTTTAAATTAAAACTAAAATAAAAGCTTCTAGAATTTTTTTTTTTAATTTAAAATATTCACACGGTACTTCACAAATTCCGATCCGCATCAATATCAGTAAATGCATCTAAATAAACTTTTAATTCCTCTACTGTGTGTAGAGATTTTATACCTTATTTTTTACTACGCCCCGACCCCGTTAGTGTTGGTTGAATGTTGTGTTTATTTAATGCTGCCACGTCGTCCGATCCAACGTCATAGAAAGGTTTGGTCAAGGTAATTCCTTACTGCCAATGCACAATGAGGAGGTGCCTCATTTTTCTATTTTCACGACTTAAATTATTTGCCATTATTCACAATACCTGTAAAAGTCGCGTCAGTATATAAATAATTAAACAATTGTATACCTACTGTTGACCTCCCCTCATTGTATATTCTGTTCACCATCTCATTTAGCAAATGTTTATAGATAATATTTACCGCTGTGGTAGAATAACTGATATCAGCTTTGAAAGTGGAAACCTTAAACCGTGTTGAAATCCCGATCGAGTATATTGCATTCACTTTCGCTTTCACTTTCACTTTCGATTCATAATTTTCTCGGGGTATTAAATAATATGGTTGAATGACAACTCTGAATTCGTAACTGTGGAGAAGACAATAGCGAATCACTATTATCTTTCTCAAGAAAGTCGTGGAAATCCACAGTCAATAAAGAAAAGGGAGCTGTGGAGAACTTTGATCAACGTTCAGAAAGGACATGGCGTTAAAAAACAGCAAC
>OZ010610.1:54407174-54427174 GCA_963932145.1 Acanthosepion lycidas | reverse complement strand
TAGTATATATACAATTCTTTATATTTCAGCTTTCAATGGAGACTGCAAATTGTTATTAATCTTTAAAAAAAATATACCTACAGAAATTCATCATAATTTGTTCCAAATTTAAATATTGTTACTTTATTTTAACCTTTTGTTTCCTTGAGCAATTTTTAACGACTGTCGGCCAGCTAGGCTAGTCACCAGTGCTCCGTTGGCCAGCAATACCTGTTTCCACCTCCCATGACGAGAACGATGGCTGGGCTTTGGGTAGCATATTAGAGAAAACGGCAAACTAGACAGAGAAATCTAGACCAGATGTCAGAAATTCAACGCGATCAGTTGCCAACTTGCTCCTCTTTTAAAACATCTTAGTATTTCCATTCAAGGCAAATGTCATCAACGCCATTTTCCTACCAATGATGATATACCAGTGCCAGCCATGGCCCCTTTACTAAAACACTTGAGAGGAAACTGAACACTTGTGAGTTGAAATGTCTGAGGAAAGCAGTGAACGAGACCAGGCAAGACAAAATCAGGAATGAGGCAATAAGAGATATGGTAGGAGCAATACCAATCATACAACACATCAAACGACAGAGGAGCAAATGATTCGGACACCTCACTTGTATGCCTATCAACCAATCAGCCGTACGAGCATACACCCTCAGGTACTCGGGCTGGAGAACGAGAGGTAGACCAAGAAGACGCTGGAGCGACTCAGTGGCAGACACTCTCAGACCCCACGAGATATCTCTCCTCCAGGTCACTCGCCTTACCTGCTGACAGACGATTGTGTTTTCCCGCGAAGCATAACAGCACAAGCGGATGGAAAAACTAAACTAAAATTTTTAACGAAAAATCTAAGGATCTGAAAATTGACGATTAGTGTTTTTCCTGCCGAGTTAATGACATAATCAAGATGTTGACATTCCACACTACTTCAAATAAAAGGTTAGGAAGGAAACCTCCATCAATATTGTAAAGAGCAATAACATCTACTGAACCTGAGCAATCTGTTTTCATGCAAAAAAATATTTTAAGAGATAGATTTTTATAAGTTTTAACTGAAAACAGTATTGGCTGTTCGTTCAATAAATGCCAAATACTTATTTGCAGGGAAACGGCTAATAATATTCTTACCATAAATATGAAATCTGATAATAATTTCAATTGATTTATTGAACATCTGGCCCTGATGTGTATTTTGACGCGAAACTCTGGAGTCGGTCAATGAGATAAGTGTCCTTTTATTGGTTTATTGAACAGAAATCGATATATTTGTATCGTAGCATCATATATATGAAAAAATATATTAATATCGTGGTAAATATATGCCTTAGTAAAATGAACATCAGTTTCCTAAACAAAATAAAGCCTTTCCCATTTTAAAATATAAAAGGCGTAAAGGATCAATATGAGCAAAGACATGAAATCCTTGTCTATGTCATTTCCTTCCTTTCTCACTTTCTTTTTTTCCTACTTTCTCTTCATAATCCTTTTTTTTTTCTTTGCTTACGCCGCTTTACCCTTTCCTTCACCTCACTTTCTTTACCATCCTTTCTATATGGGGTAGGATTACCGCTTTGGAACAATGGGTACGGTAAGCAACCTCAAACAATCCCAAATATGTTTCGGCTTTAAGTAACCCCAAAAGGATTGATAAGCCGTTAAACAAAATCAATCAATCAATCAATCAATCGATTCCTCATAAAGTTGAGGCGAAAAGTAAACAAAGTTCAGTTGCAGGTGTGGGTCTACAACTAATCAAGTCTCTTAGCGAGTCACTGTAATCTCCGCTAAACTCAGATTAGGAAATAGGGTAATAAGTGAACATTTATATATATATACATATATATATATATATATATATATATATATATATATATATATATATATATATAGCGATATAGATATATAGATATGTGTGTGTGTGTGTGTGCCCTCGGAGTCTCTTTAATAGATCTCTCGAGAGAAAAGGGTAAATCTAATAAAAACAGTGTTGGCTGCTGCTATGAATGCATTCCTCTTCAAGTACGAATTGAGTTCTCTTACCCGTTGGCGTATTTGGTATCGAAAATGCTAACATTTACCTTTCCGACGTCTTAGTGGTAGAATGTTTGACTGATGCCGAATCAGTCGAGTTTCGATCTCAGCTTGAAGCAATAGGCGAAACAGTCTGTCTATGGCTGACTATACACACAGACACAGACACAGACACGCACACACATACCTATATATATATATATATATATATATACATAGTATATATATATATATATATATATATATATATATAAAGTTGACATTGAAGTCAGCACCCAGAGGCGACAGTCTGTTTCATGCTAAGCGTCGTCGTCAGCCCTGACGATTGCGCTTAGCATTTAAAAGACTTCAATGCTGACTTCAAAGTTCACTCTTATATTTAGCATGAGAAAGAATTCAGGGTTGATTTCAATGTCCACTCTTATATTTGCATACACTCTGTCCGTGATATTGAGTACTTTAACCCATAAATATAGCATACCTTAAAACTATATATATATATATATATATATATATATATATATATATATATATATATATATATATATATATATATATGTAAGCAAATATATGGATATAGATCCGACAGTATGAAGAAAAATATACGGAAAAAACAAACAAAAATCCTTATATGCAATTATGCTGTTTTAATGTTAATATAATGTCAACGTCGGACGTTTCGGTCTAATAAACCATCTTCAGGACATATTCATAAAATATAATTAACATTATCAATTCAACATGACAAAGACGATGGACATAAGAACAAGACTTATCCAAACAGATAACTGAAAGTTTTAAATGATCAGCGTTCCGTTTAAACATCGTCACGTTGTCGTCACGTGGGCGACGCTGTGACAGCGTCGCCCACGTGACGACGTTGACATATTAACATTAAAACAGAATAATTGCATATAAGGATTTTTGTTTGTTTTTTCCGCATATTTTTCTTCATATATATATATACCGTGCGCCGACAGCTTAGTGGTAGAATATCCGCCTGATGCCTATTCAGTCGGATTTCAATCCTAGCTAGAGGCAACCGGATGTCTAGCCGCACTGATGAGCTGTGATACAGCGAAACAGTCTGTCTGTGGATGACATTATATTAGCTCCTGAATTATTTAATTCCAGTTGAGCACTCTCGGGCTGAGGTATGGGTTTGTAAACAGTGACTATTATAGCTATATAGCGAGACTCTTCGCAAGCCGAATTGAGTCACTGTCGGTCACTGGGCGTGTTTCCAAAAATAAATACGCTATAAACCCACCTTCATCCCGACCGTGCGCCGACAGCTTAGTGGTAGAATATCCGCCTGATACCTATCCAGTCGGGTTTCAATCCTAGCTAGAGGCAACCGGATGTCTAGCCGCACTGATGAGCTGTGATACAGCGAAACAGTCTGACTGTGGATGACATTATATATATATATATATATAGTTTTAATTCGTTTCATTTTTGGAATTGCTATATGATGATCCGGCGTCCTTTAAAAGGGCTCTGGTGAAATAAATTACTATAATGGTACTATAAATACATTACTATAATGGTAAATTGATGTTAATTATATTTTATGAATATGTCCTGAAGATGGTTTATTAAACCGAAACGTCCGACGTTGACATATTAACATTAAAACAGCATTATTGCATATAAGGATTTTTGTTTGTTTTTTCCGTATATTTTTCTTCATATATATATATATATATATATATATATATATATATATATATAATACAAATGTCATTTAGCTGATTGATGTGTTGGTATCACTTTTCAACGTGAGATAGATATTACGCAACTGGTTGATGTAGATACTTGGAAGCGACACTTTGATTCGAGACAGAGACAGTTACTACACTGACCCTGGGTAGATTGCACTGATACTACACTCGTCTTTTGCGAACTGCTGTTTCACATATAAATATCCCCGTCATGTTCCATGGGCACTATGCTAGTTATATATTAAAACAATACGCGTCTCTGTATGTGCGTGAGATCAAGTGTGTCGCTATGTGTCTCTGTTTGTGAATGTGTGTGTGTGTGTGCGTACGCATGTGCATCTCTTGTGTGCGTATGTATCTATGTGTTGTGTGTGTCTGTGTTTGTGAGTGTGCTTCATAAAATCAGAGAGCGCAAAATGAAAAATTCTATCTTGGCCTTTTAATTTGTCACATACATCCCTCTCGGGTGTCGACGTCGGAAAAGAGAGACTTCCAGATTACCAATCGAAAGTTAGAAAACACAAATCTCTCCAACTTGATGGCTTAATGCCTGTGAGCATGCGCGTCGGCTTCCGAGATATTCTCAGAATTAACTCGGAGTCTGTCCAAATCAATCCACTTGGGTTCATCTCTATCACCGACTTCTTCGTTTAAACGAAAGAAAAGAAAAACAAAAAACAAAGAGATTACGTGACGTAAAGCTCAATACATCAACCAACAAAATTGAAATCGTGCGCAAAGCCATTTACCACATCCCATGTTGTTATTTACTCTAAATATAGACCGGGACTGACTGAATGAAAAAAGAAATCTTGGATATGTCTAGATGGGAATAGGTATTTCTCTTCCTTAGTTTCTATCATCGATATTTACTGATCTTAGGCACAATGTCGGAAATAAAGAGAATGAGAGAAAAATTACGTAATACTTATTTTCCCTGTAATCTTACCTTAAATCAAGTTGCTAAAAAGCTGACTTTAACTGGGCTCGAAGAGCGACCGCGGTAGGAAGTATGCAATGATTTTAAAGAGGCTGCACCTAATCCATTCTCGGAGATCTTGTCGATTTTTAATAAACTTATCTTAGTACTGCACAAGGTCGTATGCAGTAGCAATGACTCACTAAAGGCTTAAAGCACTAGGATAATCCCGAGGCAAGAGTTCAATCCCTAGTTCGAGTAGTGTAGACCCATACCCAGTGGAAACAGAGCAATAGTAAAGAAGTAATTGTGAGTTCAATCACTGTGTTGGGCAATACAGAACCAAACTCAGTGGTTGGACTGTACAGATACAGACGCAATGGAGAAAGGGCGATTTTTTTATATATTAAAATGCAATATTAGGCCATCCGTGTGTGTGTGTGTGTTTGTGTGTGTGTTTATATATATATATATATATATATATTGTTAGGATCGAAACCCGGCTGAATTGGCGTCTGTCTGAGAATCTATCCCTAAGCCGTTGGCGCACGGCAGGGATGAAGGAGAATTTAAGCGTATTTATTTTTAGATAAACAGGCCAGTAACTGAGAGAATTCGATTCGTTTTATCGAAGAGTATTGCATTATATATATATATATATATATATATATATATATATATATATATAGATAGATAGATAGATAGATAGATAGATAGAGAGAATGGACTCTGTCGTCGTTTTCGACCTATAAGTATTCAGTAGCTCAGTACTCAGCACTGAACAGCCAAACTACTCTGACAAAATTTGATTATCTTGGCGCCGACTTGTGCAGGACCAACCAAACATTTCAGAAGAGCCGAATACAAAGAAATGGTGCGCATAGTGGACCACAACCTTTTGAATTCAGAGTTTTCTTTTTCCTACACTGGAGGTCAACCAAAGCTATAGTCATTAATAATATTTATTTAGAGTAACTTTACGCTTTTCACAGTTCTATGATTTTTAAAAGTTAAATTGTAATGGAGAGACATGTCGCTATGCCATAATATATTTCGCATCTAGTTGCCGGTAAAGTTACTCCAAATAAATATTCTTAAAGAATGCAGATATATTTTCAACTTCTTTTTCATATATATATATATATATATATATATATATATATATATATATATATATATATATATATATATTTAAACAGGTTTGGTTAAATAATTTAGACCTATCATGTCGATTAGTTGTCGTAGTGACTCTTTCAAGTTCGCGGATGAATTTTTGGGTTGGCTTAAAAAAGATGGTCTGACATGAGATTGAAAGTACTTGGGAAAACAAAAACTATTCCCAAGAAAATTTTGGATTTCTTACTCAATTTTCTAAGTCAACCAAAAAATTAATCCGCGAAGGTGAAAGGGTTACAACGAAAACTAATCAACACAATGTGTCTAAATTATTTAACCAAACCTGTTTGAATGAAAATATGTTGCCTAAATATACACAATATATATATATATATACATACATTAAGAAATGGACAAAGTTCGACAATTTATTTATTTAAAGACATTTTTATGTTTAACGTTCTTTTTATAGATACAAGTATTTAAGTAAATGCTCTGTTTATAATAAACAGTATTAAATAACATTTACCGGCCTGAATGTCCGAGAAATTTTCATAGAAATATTCGCCCTTTGACAGGATTCGAACCTGCATCCTATACGGAACCGTCGTTTACCTTGACGTGCCTAACCGTTCGGCCACAAAGGATCGTTCGGTTGGCCAGGTCGAATTTACTGCTTATAAACAATCTTCCATGAATCTCGTACATTCATAACTGCTCATGGCGTATCAAATGTAAACAAATGACGTCATACATTAAGAAATGGACAAAGTCCGACAATTTATTTATTAAAGACATTTTTATATTTAACGTTCTTTTTATAGAAAATATATCCTGTCAAAAGGACGAATATTTTCTATGAAAATTTCTCGGACATTCAGGCCGGTAAATGTTATTTAATACTGTTTATTATAAACAGAGCATTTACTTAAATACTTGTATCTATAAAAAGAACGTTAAACATAAAAATGTCTTTAAATAAATATATATATATATATATATATATATATACAATATATATATATATATATATATATATATATATATATATATATATATATATATATATATATATATATATGTCAGTGGCAAAGTATTCATGTGTGCAATGGAAGCACTGCATGCCTTGAAACTTTTCAGGATAATAATTTTTTCTAGAAAATTAATTTTGTGTAATAAAAAATTAACTATTAGGAATTTTATTATACTCCTTCCTAACTGATGATTTAAAAAAAAAAAACACCATTTATCGGGGGAAATTGTGAATAATTAACATTAATCGTGTAGTGCAAACAGAGAAGGTCCCTGCTTCTATATATCACTCCTGTGCCAGTTCTGTACAGAAGCCCAGTGAACGTAGAAGAAACGACGAAAAGAAGGATGAGGTTTTAAGGCTGAGTGAGCAAAAAACGATATAAGAAAAAAAAATAAGCATTAGAGTTAACTTATTCTTTCTTTTCTCAGAGTTAAGAAAGATTGCGTAACATCGTTTTCACTCCCATGAATAAAAACCTTAAAGGCAGAATGTGACAAGAAAGCGATCGAGGAGGGCCAAAATGATCGATTGATAGATTCCTTTTCTACGACTTATCGACCATTTGCAGGTTATTTAAAGCCAGAAAATATTTTTACATTATGAGAAATTTTTTTTGGTGGGAGTGATAATAACGATTTAGTGATACATGTCTTACTAATTAACCCGTAACTGGGGGGAGAGAAGAGGTGGATTCATATCTTTCCCAAGGGTATTTGTGCCTAAGTGACTATAAAGAACCCATGAAGAAATGAAACTCGGCTCTTTGATGAACAATTCTGAGCCATTTGCACATACAAATATGTATTTCCAAGTAGTCACCGATTCAGGTACTGACCAGGTTCGATGTCGCTTAACTTTGGTGATCATACAGGAATTGGTAATTCAATGTATTTCAGAGCAGTACTACCTTCTCAAGGTACTTGATGCAGGCCTTCGTGTTGACTCTGAGACCCTCACCAACAAATTTGGGAATTCTTTTCTTATCAGAACAACCAAAGTGTTGTTTTCTGAGCTGTCGTACCTTCGTAAGCACCATTAAACTCATCTAACTTTTTACGAATCCTCAGCACTGTCCTCAGACTGACACCCAAACACTCTGAAATGTTCGTATTGGAGCTTCCGTCGTGAATGTGAAGCAGATCAGAATGCCGTTTCAAAATTTCTAGCTGAGTGAATTGCATCATGGTGCTGTTTTTCTTAGAGACGGTGCACAACTGACCCTACTATACTGTGGAGTCGACAAAAACAAAAACAAACAACGCACATGCGTGAAATAAAAAATGGAGACAACTTACCCATCGCACATTGTATATATGACATATGCTGAAGTTTTATGCAACGTGGCGAAAAGATTTTCTTACGATGTTTGATTTGGCGTGTGGTTAAAGCCGAGTATAATTTAGTACCCTCTCGTGTACGGTGAATCTTGACCCGTAGGCGGTTCATAATGAAAATTAAATTTAATTAACCATAAACAAGTGCCTACTTCTAAAACACTTGTGCTCTCGGTTTACACAAAACTTCCGCACGGTTGTCAATAACTATTCGTTCTCAGGACATTTACTTTTGTTTTGATCTTTTGGGCGGGCATATTCCTCTTTTCAATCTTTGAATTTTTGCTTTCCTCGTTTATATTAAATGTGTGCAAAGAATTACCGACTAGCTTTACTTTTGTTTTTTGTTTTTTTTCGAAAACTAGAAATTGAAAACCGTTTTGTTCTGCTGGAAACTATTGAACATTTAATCATTATTTTAGCATGTTCAACTTTTCGCTTAAAGTTGCACAGTTTTGTAGTTATTCGATAGCAGCGCGTTGAGCGAAATTTCATTTCTCTGCAAACTCCATTTTAACCACGAAACCCGACGCTTAACTTAGGTCATGAGATACGGTTTTCGTGAAACGATCGCATCGAGCGGTCTTCAGAAAATAAGGCAGATATTTGCAGAAAAGATCCGCCCAAGGTTGTTTACATTGAAAAAATCCCCGCCCACACAAAAGTAGGAATGTTTTAAAAAAAATAAAGATAGAAGAGTGGACAGCGTTTTATTTCGTTAATACCTATAACTGAACCTCATAGTCTAGCAAATATTATTCTGGGGAATGAATTCCGTATTATTTTAGACAAACAAAAAAAAAAAATAATAATTTAACACAGGATTGGCAAGTATCACCATGACAGAGTTACAAAGAAGAAAATATTCTTAATCTCAGGCAATATTTTCATTCACAATTTTTCATTACTGCGATTGTTTTCGGCGATTTTGTACGTGGTTTTTTTTTGCGACCATTTTTTTTTTTTTTTTTGTATGATAAAAATTTTTATAACTTGGAAATAAATTTTGAAATAATCGAAATTAATTGTTAAAACCAGTGAAATGAAATAAAAATAATTGTGCAGAAAGTAAGGACCTACGTAAATTAAACTGTTTTAAAATTAAGTGGCGGCTGAAGAATCAACGTTGAACTTTTAAGAGTTAAGCTTAAATATAAATGCAATACTTAAATGCAGTGATCAATTTTGAGTTCTTCTGTAGTTTATTGTTGTCTATCGCATCTACTCCTCCCTACCTATTATTATGAAGGCCCAATCAAGATCCCTCTGCAGGAGCTAGCTTAAATTCCAATCGATAGGGCGGTTTTATATATATATATATATATATATGTGTGTGTGTGTGTGTGTGTGTGTGTGTGTGTATTTAGGCAGCGTATCTTCATTCGAACATGTTTCATTTAATACTGTAGACATATTGTGTCTACTTATTTTCATAATGATTCTTTCCAGTTGACTAATTAGCTAGTATATATATACATACACACACACACACATATATATATATATATATATATATATATGTGTGTGTGTGTGTGTGTGTGTGTGTGTGTGTGTGAAAAGTGTGTGTATATAAATATAAATAAATATATGTATATGTATAATTATTTATATATTATATGCGCGGTACTTATTAGAAAGCGCTCAATATCAGAGATAGAGCTAACATATATGGTTGGATAGATGTGAGCTTGTGACCCTGGGTTTCACGCTTTAGCGATCGTCAGACAAACTGATTAATTTTTTTTTAAAATTGGTTTTATGAAGATTGCTTGTGTTGGTGTTATTGTGGAAGTGGTGGGGGAAACTTCGTCGTTTTTTCATCGTACTGACGCAAACATCGATGTATTCAGACACATATACATACCTGGTCGTCCGTCGGGACTCATACATATATAAACATATGTGGGCAGTTTCGGATATGACTTATGTATGGATACGGGTGGTGTTGTGTCTATACATACGCATTTGTATGTTGAAATTTAAAGATTGAAAGTGTGGCGGAAATGTCTCGTGAATGTATACATGTCATATTTTCTTTTTCTTCGCATGTATGTATATACGTGTGGTGGGGTTTGTGTGAAATTATGATAGGTAAAAATTATTATTATTTATATTTATTTTTAAATTTTGAAAAAAATGGCGGTTTAATTGTTATATTTAAAGCTGGTTATTTGTTTGTTTTTGACTGTGTATATTTAACAGGTAGAAATTTGTAATCTTTATTGGTTGTTTATATGGCGATGTTTAATATTTAATATGCTGGGTGAGAGGGTAGTTTGATTTAATAACGGGTCTATATGATATGATGTGATAGTAATGTTGCAAGGGATTGGAGGCAATGATAATATAATTAGCTAATAGTTATTGTAAATTGGTAGAAATTGTAAATTGGTAGAAATGATTAGTAACGGTGGTGGGAGAATTATGAAACCATGAATGTAGTTATAGTGGTGGTAGCTAAAGAGTGGTTGTTGGTGTTTTATTTTATTTTATTTTGTTATATGTATCAATTTATTTTGGTATAAATCCTGATAATAGGTATTCTGCGTAAAATTATGGTAGTTGAAGATTGCTATAATATTTTAATTTTTAATTTTTAATTTACAAAAATATTATTGTTCATTATATTAAAGCTCGCTAGTTCCTTGTTTATATGTGTATATGTGGCTGGTAGAAATTTCAGTTTGTAATCCTTATTGGTTATTTTTATGGTGGTATTAAATATTCTGGGAGAGGGGATAGTATACGTTAATAATTATGGCAGGATTATATGGTAATGTTAGATATGGTGTGATTTCCAAAAAAAAACTCATAGACGACAGGAAAAAAATAACCAACTCCAACAAGGTATTCTTTTTGGCTGACAAAACCACAAACGTATATACTATAGATCCTACGGCCTACAATCAACTCTTAACCAACAAAATTACACAACTATACAAAAAGACAAACACGTACACAATAAACATTATTAACCAAGAAGCCAAAAATATAACCACCAAATTGAATATAGATGGAAGAGTAAACAAACTAGCTGAACAACATGCTTTCATCACGGCAAAGGACCACAAAACCAGCTTCGTAGATAAACACACATTCAGACTAATTAACCCGGCGAAGAGCGAGATAGGAAAAATTAGTAAAAAGATACTAGAAAATATCAACACCAGCCTAAGAGAAAAATTAGGTCTCAACCAGTGGAAGAACACCAAAGCTGTCATAGAGTGGTTTAAAACGATAGATAACAAGAACAAATCCACCTTCATCCAATTTGACATTGTGGATTTTTATCCTTCCATTACAGAAAGCATATTAAATGAAGCTATACAACTGGCACAACTAAATGTAAAACTCACGGACGGAGATATAAAAATAATCAAGCATTGCCGCAAATCCCTGCTGTTCCACAACAATGAACCATGGGTAAAGAAACAAAACTACAACCTATTTGACGTAACAGAGGGTAGCTACGATGGATCTGAAAGCGAATTAGTAGGCATACTCATCCTATCATACCTGGCCAGAATCCTGGAGAGAAAGAACACATATATAGAGATGACGGCCTTATCTTAATAAGGAAATCCAATGGCCTCAAAGTAAACAAATTCAGGAAGAAGATAGTGAACGCCCTAAAAAATATTGGATTCAAAATACAGATAAATACAAGCACAACAATAGTAAACTTCCTTGACGTCACTGATCAACAATACATATGAACCATACAAAAAAGAAAATGACACCCCAACTTACGTACACACATCCTCCAACCATCCACCTTCTATCATCAAATAAATACCAAATTCAATCAGCCGCAGATTATCTGAGAACTCATCTAACATACACATTTTCAATAGCAAAAAAGCACCATACAACGAAGCACTAAAAGCAAGTGGTTACACACAACTACAATATATACCTCCACAGCCAAAACGCAAAAACAGAAAGAGAAACATCATCTGGTTTAATCCACCATATAACAAAACCGTTAAAACGAACATAGGCAAAATATTCCTAAACTTAATAGAAAAACACTTCACTGAAGCAAACAAATTATCAAAAATATTTAACAAAAATAACGTAAAGATCAGTTACAGCTGTACAAAAAACATAACAGAAATAATCAAAAGCCAAAACAAAACAATGACAACCTACAAAAATGAAACCAAGGATCCAATATGCAACTGCAGAAACAGAACAACATGTCCACTCCAGGGAAATTGCCAATTTACAAACACAATATACAAGGCCAAGGTAAGTGCAAACAACAGCATAATGCACTACATCGGTGCCACCGAAGGTCCATTCAAGATGAGGAATAACAATCACAAACTTTCATTCACCAACAGGAAATATTCGAACAGCACGACACTTTCTACATACATATGGCAGCAAAAAGACAATAATATTACACCAACAATAAGTTGGGAAATATTGAAAAAAGCCCCTGCCTACAGCACATTACAAAAAAATGCCTACACGAAAAAGTAGCAATAATATCACACAAACCGCAAAAGAACCTACTAAACAAAAAGTCAGAGATAATCTCCAAATGTAGGCATGAGAACAAGTACCTATTATCCGAATTCCTACCAAACGGATAAAATAGACAAACCACCAACAATCACAATTTAATTTCAAGATACCATAAAAATAATTGCATCTATCATTATTATCATTGCACCACCATTAGTAATTACTTTTACCACTTTACAATAACTATTATCTAATAATATTATTATTACCACCAACACCCAGCATCATCACTTACACATCACACCTACTATTATAAATCCTCTACAATCTTTAACGCATATTACTCCCCCAGCATATTTAACACCTTAAAACAATAAGATCAGATATAATCTCCATATATAACCATGAGAATAAACACCCATTACCAGGATTCATAATAAATAAAAATAAACAAATAAATAGAAAATAAAATAAAACACCAACAACCACCCTTTAGTTCAAGCTAGCACCACAATAATTACATTTATAGGTTTTATTATTCTCCCACCAACATTACTAATCACTACTAATAATTTATAATAAATATTAACCACTTATATTATTATTGCCACCATCCACCTTACATATTACTATCACACCATATCTAACATTACCATATAATCCTGCCATAATTATTAACGTATACTACCCCCTCTCTCAGCATATTTAATACCACCATAAAAATAACCAATAAGGATTACAAACTGAAATTTCTACCAGCCACATATACACAGTCACAAATAAACAAGGAAATAGCGAGCTTTAATATAATAAACAATAATATTTTTGTAAATTAAAAATTAAAAATTAAAATATTATAGCAATCTTCAACTACCATAATTTTACGCAGAATACCTATTATCAGGATTTATACCAAAATAAATTGATACATATAACAAAATAAAATAAAATAAAACACCAACAACCAGTCTTTAGCTACCACCACTATAACTACATTCATGGTTTCATAATTCTCCCACCACCGTTACTAATCATTTCTACCAATTTACAATTTCTACCAATTTACAATAACTATTAGCTAATTATATTATTATTGCCTCCAATCCCTTGCAACATTACTATCACATCATATCATATAGACCCGTTATTAAATCAAACTACCCTCTCACCCAGCATATTAAATATTAAACATCACCATATAAATAACCAATAAGGATTACAAATTTCTACCTGTTACATATACACAGTCAAAAACAAACAAATAACCAGCTTTAAATATAACAAATAAACCACCATTTTTTTCAAAATTTAAAAATAAAAATAAATAATAATAATTTTTACCTATCATAATTTCACACAAACCCCACCACACGTTTTATACATACATGCGAAGAAAAAGAAAATATGACATGTATACATTCACGAGACATTCACGAGACATTTCCGCCACACTTTCAATCTTTAAATTTCAACATACAAATGCGTATGTATAGACACAACACCACCCGTATCCATACATAAGTCATATCCGAAACTGCCCACATATGTTTATATATGTATGAGTCCCGACGGACGACCAGGTATGTATATGTGTCTGAATACATCGATGTTTGCGTCAGTACGATGAAAAAACGACGAAGTTTCCCCCACCACTTCCACAATAACACCAACACAAGCAATCTTCATAAAACCAATTTTTTAAAAAAATTAATCAGTTTGTCTGACGATCGCTAAAGCGTGAAACCCAGGGTCACAAGCTCACATCTATCCAACCATATATATATATATATATATATATATATATATATATATATATATATATATATATTAGGTTGGTGCAAAAATAATGATGTAATAATGACGTTTTTGATGTAATTTTTAACGTCAAAAAACGACATTATTACGTCATTATTTTTGCACCAACTTAATATATATATATATATATATATATATATATATATATATATATATATATATATATATATATATATATATATATGATGGTGATGATAACTGGCCACTCGTACCCGAAGACGCTCGTCTACTAGAGTGGTTAGCTAATACCCATATATATTTAGTCGTGGAGACTGAGATTAGTACCGAGCCACAACAGTCTGCTTCATACTCGAAGGCAATCTTTAGGCCATCCTATGCATATATCATACTTTAAAATTATATTTGTATCACACACACACGCACACACACACACACACACACACACATCGGCAGATATATATATATATATATATATAAATATATATATATATATATATATATATATATATATATATATATATATATATATATATATATATATCCCGTATACTGGGTGAGGCAGAGAGGGCAGACGTTTTTGAAAAATTTACATTTTACAAAGGATATTGTCATCAATATGTTCGTACTGAATTAGCATTTGACAAAATCAAATGCGGAAAACCACATCCCTCATATGGTGTCCGTTTTCATTGATGTATTTCTGAATGCCTTCTTGGAAGTTGACCTCCACTCTTTCCAGCATTGCTCTGTGGATTTAGGTGACTTCCACGCCAATACCTTCCTTCAAGTCGTCTAATATACGGGCTTATGCTGATACACACGTGCCTTGTGGTTTCACAACAAGAAATCTACATCGACAAAGAAGGTGACCGAGAAGGCCAAGGTGTTTCAGCAAACCTGGAAATGAAGCGGTCACCAAAGAGAGGGCAAGCTAAGTCCATTGACGGTATGCCCGTGTGCGCCGTCGCTCCATCCTGCTGAAACCACACATGTTGGATAGGAATACGTTTTCTTTGTAATTCAGGCACAAAGAAGTAACGCTCTGAGTTAACAATAACAGCATTTCCATTATGGTATTCAAACAATTAAGGACAAGGGTCGCCAGCTTTTCCAAAAGTGCACCAAAAAGTCACTTTTTTGCTGGTCTTTCGTTTTCTCTCTGATTTAACCATCCAATAACGACAATTTTGATGCTTCACCATGACATTGAGATGAAAATGAGCTTCATCATTCATGAACAAAATGAGGTTATCATTTGCCTCAAAAATTGCTTCCATCTGACATGCGGAGTTAAGCCGTTGTGCATAATACCCTGGTCTGCCCAATGAGCAATTTTGTAGGGGTGGAATTGCAGCTCTTCATGCAAATTACGCCTTACCAAACGATTATCGATGCCAAGTTAAGTAGCATGCCTCCGAGCAGAGCGATTCGGACTGTGCAGTAAAGCTTTGCTGACGTGTTCTGGGGCTATGTACCGTTTGCGTAGCCCCCACCGGTTTGCTATTCATTAGTATGCCTTGTGTATGAAATGCATGAACCAAAGTATGCCTTGTGTATTAAATGCATGAACACAATATAAGTTTATGTTACGAGTGGGAACAACTGATTTTGGTGAATGTTGAATCAACGACGAAAACTCACGCTGAACTGTTGTGATAGATTCATTATTCTTCACAAAACTGTCGTAAGCGAACACACGGTGCTCTATAGTCCAAAGTACAATGACTTGAACTGAAAAGAAAAAATAATGCTATGACACTATGGACCAAATGGTACCTGTCAGACATCTCCCTTCCCCTGGGGGTGAGGAATAGACATTTCAAAAACGTCCGTTCTCTGCCTTACCATGTATATATTAACACCAGCACATGTGCGATATATAATAATAATAAAAATAATATATATATATATATATATATACATATATATATATATATATATATATATATATATATATATATATATATATATATATATAGTTGTGGACAGATTTATTCTCCCCCGCTTCCATAATCTATATCTATAATTCACAAAATGTGCATGTGTATGTGTGTATGTGTGTGTGATCGGATGTTGTGATGTTGCATTTCTACAGTTTTCATCTGATTTCAATGAAATTTTTTTGTTTGATAGAAAATTGTTCAGTGCCGGTTTTGAGTCCAAATTGTTGGCGACAATGGTTCTCCACTACTTCCTGTCCATTATAACTCTCAGCAACGTTTTTTCATTTACTATCTGTTCTTGGATATATATCTTTCATAAAATCTGTAATAAAAACAGTTTAAATTAGTACAATTTATTTATAATTATACAGTTCTCTTTTCAGGGCCACCCAGCATTCAAATTGTTAATCGCCCATTCGGGGATGTGAAACAGTTTCACCCAAATGTTGTTAGTAATTCTGATTTTCGGTTGGGCTGACTTTAAACTTAAACTGCTCCAATTGAACGGCAAAGAATTTCCAGTAATGAAAGACCCGGTCAAAGACTGGTTATACTGCTAGTTACAAATAAAGTTTTAATATTTGGTTGGTGCAAAAATAATGACGTAATAATGTCGTTTTTTGACGTTAAAAAAACGTAAAAAAACGACATTATTACGTCATTACTTTTGCACCAACCTAATACCTCAAATTCCTGTGCAAACTTCATGTGCATTTATTTACAAATAATGCAAGAATGGATTTGAAAGAATGGGCAGTTATGTCTACAACAAAATTTGTATTTTAATGTCAAACAATAATACAATGATAAAAACATTTAACATAGGACAAAATTATTAGCCCACTTGTCTCAATAATCAATTGTGTAACCTTTTCTTGATTATTTCCTTTAATCATTTTTTTATAGTTCCTTACAAGATCACTACACCCACTGATAATTATTTTGCTCCATTCTTCTTTGGCTTTTAGTTCCTCGGAATTTAAAGGACTTTTTCTTTAAATTTTTCTTGAAATATACCCATAAATTTTCACTAGGGTTTAGGTCTGAATTTTGTTCGGGGTATGCCAATACCTTAATTTTGCTGTAATCTAAATCAGGGGTTTTCAAACTTTTTGACTTTCGGACCCCTTTATATTTCAGGCTTTACCTTAGGGACCCCCTTATAAACGCTTATGAAATTTATACATAAATATTTGTGGAATATAACATATAATTTTGCATTAATTCAAACGCCTAACAGCCAATGAGAAAGCCGGAAATCACAAAATAGATCCCAAATTCAAATCCTTTGGTTCCTCCGCTGCATGGATAGAATCCATTGTCTTTATCAATTTAAGATACAAATTATATTAGTATATCAAATCTATGAAATAGTTTATTGAATCAATTTATTTCATGATCGGCCTATAAGTTACTTACTTACATGCGCTTATAAGTTGCACGTCACCCATAAAAAAGTGTTTGCTGTCCACGGACCCCCTATCTTGTCCTTGCGGACCACCTGTGGTCCGCAGACCACAGTTTGAAAACCCCTGATCTAAGTATTTTGTAACAAATCGTGTTGTGTGTTTCGGGTCATTGTCATTTCGTGCACTTTGTTTTATATTATTTTTAAGAATACCAAATACTTTATCCATAATACCCTGTACTCTCACAAGTTCTCTTGGCCCAGCAGCAGAAAAAAACATCCCCAGAGCAGAATGCACCCACCATCGCGCTTGATTGTAGGGAGAGTATATTTTGGTTTGTAAGCTTCATTCCCTTCCCTCCATACACAACGGGAGTTCATGTGATCAAATAATTCTAATTTGGTTTCATCTGACGATAAAACAAAGCAACAATATTTACTCCAATGTTCTAGATGGTTTCTAGCATAAGCTAATCTGCATTTTAGGTGTTTAGTCTGAAGCAAGGGAGTTTTCCTTGGACGACAAGTTCTACTCGGGGAAAACATACATTTAACCCTGATGATACCAAGATAGACAATATCCTAAGCATACTAAGATAGACAATATCCTGATGATACCAAGATAGACAATATCCTTTGTCGTTAAGTGAGGATCCTTTATGACATCTATAACAGTTTTCCTTTCCATTCTCTCAGAAATTAACAATTTTCTGCCAGTTCTTAATTTATTCTCAACAAAATGTGTCTCGTTGTGCATTTTGATAATGCTACGAATTGTCGATCTAGGAACATTTAAACGCTTCGGTTATATATCTATCACCTTGTTTGTACGCATCAACTATCTTTATTCGAAGGCAATCGTAAACATGGCACTCACATAGTGTCTTTTTTTATTACCTTTTAGAATATTATAGAATCATGTCAATCCCATTTCATTTTCAAAGGCTGGTAGTATTAAATGTTAAATTAAAAAAACAAAAACATTACAATTGTCATAGAGCAATATTATTTCAGAATTTCCGTAAAGGGGTCGAGTAATTTTGGCCTGCACCAATTTTTAGGAAAAAATATATAAATATGAATATAATAGATCGAAACTTATAAAAAAAATCCCGAATTATTTAAAACTAAATACGGAATCAAATATTTATGGTAAAAACAGTAAGTACTTGCAAATACTTGCATTTCCTTAGAAAATATGTAAATATTCAGTGTTCGCGAATAATTCTGTCCACAACTATATATATATATATATATATATATATATATATATATATATATATATATATATATATATGTGTGTGTGTGTGTGTGTGTGTGTGTGTGTGTGTGTGTGTGTGTGTATGTATATATATATATATATATATATATATATATATATATTATATATAAAGAAATAATCATACATATAATCAATCAGCAATATTAATGCGATTAATGGCGAAATCACTTCGCAAGTAGAACATAATGTATGCATTAAAATACTGTTAATCCATTGAATGATGTGATCCTCATTTATAAAACTGTTTGTCAGATGTTTCTAGTGTATATTTTTTTAAGTTAAGCAAGTACTTTCGAAGATCCATGTCTCCCTCCTCAGGCTGTAATTTTTCCTTTAAAGTTAAAACTTGAAGACAAAATAATTGTTTGTAGATGTCTTTTAACAATGTGCTATTTATTGACGGTTGTACAATCTTGGAACGTACGAGTCGCAACACTAAAGTTCAAAATTTCAATGAGAATTTTTATATGAATTTTGTAATATGGTAAATCCACGAAATCTTTTTTTACAAGTGTTTTTCAGTTAACATGGCATGAACTAAGTATATAGTTCAATTAATATAGTGATATGTCTTCATAGTTTTTGTTTTCTCGGGAATTTCATACTGCAGGATCAATTGTTTTTTTATAAACATATAATATTAGGGAGCATATATTTTATATATACATAAATAATCATACATAGAATCAATCAGCAATATTAATGCGATTAATGGCAAAATCACTTTGCTATTAGAACATAATGTATGCATTAAAATACTGTTAATCCATTGAATGATGTGATCCTCATTTATAAAACTGTTGTCAGATGTTTCTAGTGTATATTTTTTAAGTGACTTCGCCATTAATTGCATTAATATTGCTGACTGATTCTAGGCATGATTATTTCTTTATATATAAAATATATTCTGCATAATATTTTATATATATATATATATATATATATATATATATATATATAT